>JAYXIM010040236.1:0-299588 GCA_037575425.1 Anastrepha fraterculus
ACTAACATATGCGGCACTAGTTTGGTGGCCTGCAACAGAAAGGAAATACAACAAAACTAAGCTGAACAAGATACAAAGAACAGCGTGTATCTTAACTACAGGAGCGCTTAGCACCAGTCCTACTGAAGCGCTCAATGTACTAACACATCTATTGCCATTAGATTTACACATTAAAACAATAGCTACTTGCAGCGCGGTGAGACTCAGAGACATAGGAAGCTGGACAACAAGGCCGTACGGTCACAGCAAGATCCTCCTACAGGGACCCCCGCTGCTCAAAAACGGATCAGACTACACAGTCCCCGACCTCAACTTCAAGAAAGGCTTTACGGTACGTTTTCCACCGAGAGCCGAGTGGAGCAAAGGAGAGGTGATTGGAAGACACGATATCGAAATTTATACCGATGGTTCTAAGATGAACTGTGGTGTGGGAGCTGGCTTCCATTCGGAGCCACTCAACCTATCTCAATCAATTCGTCTTCCTGATTATGCCAGCGTGTTCCAGGCAGAACTTTTAGCGATCAGAGAAGCATGCAAATCCCTAGAACTCTACAAGGTAGTTGGTGCAAGAGTAGCTATCTTCTCAGACAGTCAAGCAGCTATTAAGGCCTTAGACTCCAACTACATTTCATCCAAACTGGTCCTACAGTGTAGAGAGGAGCTGAAACTGCTCAGCCATTGGCTTGAAATTACCCTGATATGGGTTCCCGGTCATAGGAACATACGAGGCAATGAGATAGCGGATGAGCTAGCAAGAAAGGGCTCAACACTAGACATAGCAGAGGCGGTGGCAGTTTCCACCCCACTGAACACACTAAAAGCATCTATTGCTTCACACTATCATGCTTTAGCCGAAAGAAGATGGAAGCAAATACCTACATGTATCACAACAAAAAACACATGGCCGTCATATAAAATCCAAAGGACGAATGACCTGTTAGGATGTTCTCGGCCAAACATTTCACGTATCACTGCAACCCTTACAGGACATTGGAAAGTAGGGGATCATGCAGCTAGACTCAATCTACCCTTCAATCCTATCTGTAGAAGCTGTCAAGCGGAAGGGGTGAAGGAAAGTCTGTTCCACTATTTATGTGAATGTCCGGGACTAGCCAGGGCACGACTCCGATCCTTCGGTAAGCCTTTCCTACAGCAAATTAAGGAGATCTCAGTCATCGAGATAAAGGATTTGCTCCTATACTTGGACCTCACTAAATGGATCTGACTCGGAAACACCAAAAAACAAAAAAAAAACAACAACAACTCATCATTTCACGAGATAGTGGTATTAAAACGGTGCTGGTCACTAATTAGGAGCATTTCAGCTAAGAAATGTTCAACCACCTCAACAACAACAACAACAAACAGGCTAAGGATATTCACAAGTCTTCAACGCCGCATTTGTAGAAGTTCAACCAGGCATAGTAGGTGTTTCTTAAAGGTTTGGAAAGACCACGGATATCTAACAGGTATTAAATTCTATTAGATTCTTCTTAATGGTATCACAACGGATGGCTTCTTTTTCGATCATCTAAATATGCCTTGCCCCATTTTCCATGGAGCAGCTATGTAATCTAACCTAACCTAACTTAACCTAACCTGCCAAGTAGAGATAAGACCAGAAGATAAGCTATTCAAGTATACCAGATACCCAAACGAAGCACTAATGTATCCGAATTAAGTCGCGACATTAAAAGCAAACAAAAATTAATGCTGGCAAGAACTCTACTCAATTACGTATAAATAAATGTGTATAAGAATATATAAGAAAACGTGTAAGAAATGTTAAAATGCACCCAGGCATATACTCGGTTCTTATACCCGGGCGCACTTGTATATAAGGGTATAATAAATCTCCTCACATAACAGTTGCTTGTAACAGGATAGAGGAATCGAAGTAGATATAAATATAGATATACCACGATTGAGGAAATAATAAGCTGGTGCTGATCGTAGTACCGCTTTTTAGCTCTCAGCGAATTCGACACAATCGCTGTGTGTGTGACGTCGCAATTTATTCGTGTGTTGTTTGTGTAATTTCTTCTTCTTGTTTCTATGCTTGGGAATATACAAGGTGGTGAAAATTAATCACTCTATAAGAAAATTTATAATTTTTGCAAATGGGGTCGAACATCCTTGGACACTTGCGAGCTAAACAGCTGCAGTGCACAGACCGACTAGCAATGGAGCGCCGAGAAGTCAGAATAAAGATATCAATCACTCAAAATATTTTTTTCTATTCAGTAAAAGTATTCACAAGCCAAATTGAATTATTAATTTTGTGCCACCAAAATACTCATAAAGGCGAGTGGAGCCAATAATGCTATTGTATTTTTGACCCAGTTCATACGTGCGCACGCCAAATCGATCAAAAATTACAATAATATATTTCAATGAAGCTTGGTACACCTACTCCAGGATAATTTGATATTGAAAATTGAGGAAATCGATGGACAATTAGGCCTACCTTCCATATAACCATAATTTTCGAAAAATAAAAGTTAAAAGCGTGATATTTCGTTTATAAATTAAACAAAATTTTTGAAATTTGGTAAACATTTGGATAAATGTGTATATCTCGATAACGACTAAATAAAACCTGCTCAATATGCTCTCTACACGTATTGCTCCCCGCCCCTCTTAGACCCCATATAAATATTGCTGGGATCGGCTAAGAGCCACGCCAACTCTCCATATGTTAAAACTTAATGTCTGTCGATCCCTCTGATGTTACAAGTTATAACTCTCATGGCCGATGAATTTGTTTGGTTCTGAAAATTAACATCCAGTCCGAGGAAAATTGTAATAAAATGATTCCCGATCGAATTTACAAGGTCACAGCATTCAGAAGTGCACAGCTTCGAATCTCCGTGCAAAAGTTCAAAAAGTTTTTTGTAATGGCGGTCGCCGCTCCACAGGCAATGGCAAACCCCCGAGTGTATTTCTGCCATGAAAAAGTTTCTCATAAAAAAAAATATCCGCAGTTCGGAGTCGGCTTAAAATTGTAGGTCCCTTCATTTGTGGAACAACAAGACGCACGCCATTAATAAGAGGAGGAGCTCGGCCAAATACCAAAAAACAAGTGTAAACCAAATATAATTTTTTTTAAATATCTGCATTCCTTGGGTTACATTTTCAATATTTGGATCAAAGTCTATTAATTTCCTCTTCAAATATCTACTACTTCTTTACATCTCCGCCATTTCGACTTGGGCCCACGTGTTTTTGTTTTTGTATGCCATGCAATACAAAAAAAGGTGCAATAATCTCTATGCATTTTCAGTGACTTAACTTCTACTGCAACTGCCTTTCACGAGCCTCGCTTTAGCTCACCTGCACGATTTTCTATTTTAAGCCTAAATTAAATCGCGTGCGTTTTTTACTCTGTTCCACTTTATGTCACGCTTTCCCACTTTAAACGCTCAATCGCATCACACTATCCGCTTTCTAGTGACTTTTATTTTAGCTTGCAATTTGAAGTAACAAAGCATGCACACACACACACACGCACGCAGACTCGTGCCATGTGCTCATGTATATGAGAACAGATGCGACGGAAGCGTCAGCGTCGCAAGGACACGTGCAAATTTTAAACACGTTTCACACGATTGGCAAATGTGGCGGGTGCAGACGTCGCGACGTAGGCAATGCCAAGGCACGAGAATGTACGAACACGCATTCGAACTTGGTGAACGCACACACGTACATAAACGACCACGAAATAACGGTCTTGCCGCGTCTGATTGTTTTATTAAAACACTATGGAAGGATTTGCACAGTTATTTGCATCCTTTTGGCCGTGAAGCTTAAAATACACTAACACCATTAACTGCCGACACTTTATTTGGCCTTCCACAAAGCAGCCATCTGACAAAGCAAACAGAAAGCAGAAAATAGAAAATAGAAAAAAAAGGAATGAAAGAAAGCGAGAGTAGTGAAAAACTAGTATTTGTATTATAAATATTGTATGCCTTTTGCGATTGTACAGATAGATGGCTACATTATGTATGTGACTGTATATGTGTTAGTGTCTAGCAGTATCCGAATACGAGGAAGTACGTACAGCCCGAATAAATAAACAAACAAACACTCAAACACCCGAACGTAACGCGTCAAAACGTAGAGCCGTTGCACCCTCGAAACTCTCAAAACACACAGCTGCCCTCGGTGTCCTATCACCAACTGCCGACAGCAGCCTCGCGAACTATGCATTGAGTCCCGGCTGAAAAGTGGCAGTAGCGGCAATTTGCGACTGGTGACACGAGCGTCGCCAAAGCGGTAACGAACAAAAAATCGCTCACGTGCAAAGCCAAAAAGCAAAAGCGCTCCAAAGTCAACAGGAAGACCGCCCACTCTGCCGCCAACTGCATTTGCCAGCCAGTCACTGTGCCTACCTCCGTTCATGCAGCTGCTTAATGCACCGAAAGCTAGCACGCACGGCATGCTTTCGGTAGAGCTTTCGTTGGCTTCACACGAGATTGCATTGACTGTTGCAGACAGGCACGAAACACGGGGCACGAGCAATGCGTACAGCAACAACGTCGTGTGCGAGTAGCACGTTGTTCAGCCGAGTGGCGGAGTTCATTGAGGATTTGCGGTTTACGGCAGTTGTAAGCATGTATAGGGTGATTTGTTGTGCGCGGGGCAAGAAGCATGCACATGCGTGTATGGTATTGTCTGTTGCTGGGGCTGGGATGCCGGTAAACTTGTCGAAGCTTTCTTACGTGCACGAATCAATACTATTGATACCATTGCGAAACTGGTGTTAAGCTTTTAGTAACTTTCTCCACGACGAGCAGCAGGATTTCCGGTTTCCGTATGATTGAAACCGGTAGTTGAGCTTACTTATGTAGGCTTTAGCTTTCCAAACATCTTCTTTTTATTTTTCTTAACTGGCACTCAAACCGTACAAAAATTTTTGGCTGAATTCAAAAATGTACACGAGTAGTTTTCTTCTTTGACTGCAACTAACATTGATTGGTAACACCAAACAAAGACAAATAGTTGCTCACAAATTAGAGAAGACGAGTTGGTCTGAATTAAAAGTCCACTATTGAAATGAAACAACAAACATCAGGGAAAGTGTTCACTAATAGCGGTCGCTCGTCAAACCTCCGAGTGAGTTTCTTTCATGAAAACTCTTCTCATAAAAACCAATAGCCGTGCAAAGGTATTGAATTTTCGAATTTCTTGCCCCAGTCGCGTTTCCAGCGCGTTTTTTAAATTGTCTGGGATCCAACGAGCAGCAACGAGAAAATTCCTTTACCACATTCTTTTCTTTTTTCGTCCCATTTGGTATCACAGTGTAAGTGACAATCTCATTTTGGGTGAGTCTTCTCCTAGTACGGCAGAAGATATAGAGCAGAAATGTCAAGAATATACTTCCTGTAATAAAAAGGTTCAGGAATCTGTCCATAAACCACAAAATGTTTATTATTCACTCAAATTTATTAAACCGCCATCATAAGCCTTCGAATCATTCAATTATTAAAATATTTTTCAAACGCATACGGAATATCGGACGAGACTTCAGTTCTCGCCGCAAAAACTCTTTCAGGCCTTCTAGCGACTGGAAATGCGTACTTTGATTTTGTATTTTGTGTTTTAGAAAGAGAGAAAAAACTCAGCTGGAGCCATATTAGATGAAAACGTTGATTGTTTGCTGATATTTGTTGCTTTTCCAGAAATTTATTAGTAATGATTGCCTTTGCCACACTACGATCGAGCGCAATGCGAACCATGTGGGGTCGCTACCGAGAGCTGAAAAAGGAAGAGAGGCGTATTGTCAGAATGAAGGAGCGAGAAACCAAAATCCGTGAGTGCAATTAGCTTGAGATGATGGCCAACAGGAAACACGTCCCAAATTCTACCAGAAAGATTGGCGGTTTACAGAAGGTTTCAAGACTGGTGCGATTTCCTGTAAGAACAAAAACAGTGATCTGATGACGTACATCCAGAGCATCCTTAAATTATGGAGGGAACAGTTCTCGAACTCGTTAAACAGTGACAGCTGCGCCTGTCACAGAGAATGTGAAGATCCCGATGCTCTAATCCTTGACGACGAGACTGTTGTCCCGCTACTCGACCATTATGAGCTGAGTATAACGATGACGCGGCTAAAGAACAACAAAGCCGCGGGAGCCGACGGACTGCTGGCTGAGCTATTCAATAATGAAATCGAGGTGCATGCATCAAAATATAATGGGATGAAAGCATGCCTGTCCATTGAAATTCAGGTGCGCTCTACCCAATCCACAAGAAGAGTGATACTGAAATCTGTGCCAATTACCGCGGAATTAGTCTTCTTCGCCTATAAGATTCTAGCGAGCGTTTTGTGTGAAAGACTAAAGCCCACCTTCAACCAACTGATTCAACCTTGTCAGTAAGGCTTTAGACCTAGATCTACAATCGACCAAATATTCACAATACTCCGAGTCTAGGAAAATACCCATGAAAGGAGAATCGACACACACCATATTTTAGTTGACTTCAAAGCTTCATTCGACAGTACGAAAAGGACTTACCTATATGCCGCAATGTCTGAATTTGGTATCCTCGCAAAACTAATACGGCTATGCAAAATTACGTTGCTCAACACCAGCAGCGTCGTCAGAATTGGGAAGGACCTCTCCGAGCCGTTCGATACCAAACGAGGTTTCAGACAGGGTGACTCGCTGTCGTGTGACTTCTTTAACCTGATGTTGGAGAGGATCGTACGAGCCGCAGAACTTATCGCTCAGGCACAATTTTTTATAAGAGCGTACAATTGTTGGCGTATGCCGATGATTTCGACATCATCGGACTTAACAACCGCGCTGTTAGTTCTGCCTTCTCCAAATTAGATAAAGAGGCAAAGCGAATGGGTCTGGTAGTGAACGAGGACAAAACAAAGTACCTCCTGTCTTCAAACAAACAGTCGGCGCACTCGCGTATCGGCACCCACGTCACTGTTGACAGTTATAATTTCGAGGTTGTAAAAGACTTCGCCTATTTAGGAACCAGCATTAACACCAATAACATTGTCAGCCTGGAAATCCAACGTAGAATCTCTCTTGCCAACAAGTAATGCTTTGGACTAAGTAGGCAGCTGAGCAGTAAAGTCCTCTCTCGACGAACAAAACTAACACTCTACAGGGCTCTCATAATGCCCATCCTAACGTATGGCGCATAAGCTTGGACGATGACAACATCCGATGAAGCGACGCTTGGAGTGTTCGAGAGAAAGATTTTGCGTAAGATTTTTGGACCTTTGCACGTTGGCAACGGTGAATATCGCAGACGATGGAACGATGAGCTTTACGACGACATAGACATAGCGCAGCGAATAAAGAAAGATTCAGGGGCTACGCTGGTTGGATCATGTCGTCCGAATGGATACAAACGCTCCGGCTCTGAAAGTATTTGATGCGGTACCAGCTGGTGGTAGTAGAGGTAGAGGAAGGCTTCCTCTGCGTTGGAAAGATCAGGTGGAGAAGGACTTGGCTTCACTTGGTGTGTCCAATTGGCGCCGGTTAGCACGAGAAAGAAAGCGCCAATCAAGAAGAAGAAGATTGCCTTTTTGGATAGTCTATTGCAAGGATGAAAATCACTTTTTTCACACAATGTGGAATATTTACTAGCACAGCTGGCTTCACAGATATGCCTGTCGAAAAGCACACCCTTTATTTACTACTTAATTGTTTTGCTTATTTAAATAATTGATTTACCTCCATATATGCCACTTTTTGTTGTTTTTTTCGTATTTACTTAGTTACTGAAATGTCTTCCAAACAGCGCTAACACTATTTGTATGTATTCCACATCACAATTACACACATTTAACATCGTTTGTTACATCGAAATCAATTATGCGAGTAATAGTTTCTGCTCGACTTTACGGTTCATAAATTGCTTTCGCATTTAATAACATACATGTACACACACTTATGTATGTATGCATATGCAAGTATATGAGGCTTCATGTTCGTGCGTGGCAAAATGCATGGCACAGTAGTCCACCGTCACCCACGCACAAAGCCAGACCACCCATACATTTAATAATTTCCAAATCATTTATATCTTTGTTCGCCAAATTTTTTTGTGTAGCTGAATTGGCACACGTACTCACCTCAGTTTGCAGAAAAACAAAGAAATTAAATACCTTATTTTTTATTTGTACTTTATTCTGCTTATTTTAGGCTTTGTTTTTAGTTATTCTTTGACAATCGAATGGAATTGAAGGTCTCAATGTCGACAAGTAATTTCCAAACTGTCGATCATATTCGAATATATTTTAAGAAGATTTTTTGGTACACTCTTTAGTGCTTACAGCTCTGTAGTCGAATAGGTCTGTGCGTGACTACCATTCGGTATTACCCGTGTTCAAAACCCCTTGCGGGCATAAAACACCAAATGCTAGGAAGGGGTTTATGTTGCTGTTGTAGCAGTAACTTTGCCCTGTCAACGTAGTGTAATCACCGGCCGTCTTCGTCTAGCTGATCTAAAGGTAAGCCCAGAAAACTTGCTGTTTCGACAAGTTGGGTCCAGATGGAGAGAGGTGTTAGATGAGTGGGTTTTATGGGACATGTGAAAAGGTGAATAGTGTCGTGCGGGATGCTTTCACATGCCAGACATATGTTTAGTATGTCAGGGTCGATTCTGGATAGGTAGGAGTTTAACCTGCTACAGTATCCAGAACGTAATTGTGCCAAGGTTACGCGGGATTGCGGAGAAGTTGGAGCTCTTCGTCTGCAATGGGTGGTGGTTGGACTCCGATGACGGCATTCGGGAGTCGGGAGCTTAAGAAGGTGGTAAGAGCCTCCCGATGAATGTCGTTAATTGTCTGTTTGTACACTGTACAACCTAGTAATTGTAGGTCTGTTTTGTCCCGGATCTTGTCCGCGCAGTTGAGGAGGTGCCTCTGGACATGCCTGGGAGGCGGCTCCGGATCAAGCAGGTGTCTGCATGGGTGACACCTGCGGCATCACCCTTACAGGAACTGTTTGCTGAGCAGTTTATTATGCTCCTTGACAGGGAGCATACGGACCTCGTCATATGCATAAATGTTGTAGTGGAGACATCAGAAGATCAGAAGACATCCTGTCGCAGTCCTAATGGCAGTGTTTTGATAAGTCTATAGCTGGTTTAAGGCGACCATGAAGACGCAACATAGTTTACCACCGGCCGACCTACTGCTTTAAATGTCGATAGCAACATTTCTTTGTGTTTCCCCCAAGTGCTGGTTGGTAGGTTCGAATCTCGGTGAAACACCAAATTAATAAAAACATTTTTCTAATAGCGGTCATCCCTCGACAGGCAATGGCAAACCTCCGAGTGTATTTCTGCCATGAAAAAACCCCTCATAAAAATATATCTGCCGTTCGGAGTCGGCTTGAAACTATAGATCCCTCTATTTGTGGAACAACATCAAGGCGCACACCACAAATAGGAGGCACCTCCTCCACCCAAAAATGGTGTACGCGCCAATTATGTATGTATGTATGAAATATATCAAAAACTAAATATCATTAGCAGAACAAAAGAACTCTCCGCTTTCTCTTATCTTCTCCTTATATCTGAATTGAATTAAATTTACTAAGAATATGTACATATACAATCGCTTCCCGCGCATACGTGGCTCACTGGCATTCTCATTGCGCGGTCGTGTTGTTGTTTTCTTGTGTTTTTGCTTGTAGCAACATAAACATTCTGCATACATGTACATAGAATGCTGCTGGAGGGACAGTCCTTGGCAGGTCATAAATCCGGGTCATTCCGGTAGCGTAGTACTGGCTGTCGTCGAAACAATTACGCTTCCATCGAAACAGGCATGGTCCACTGACTCCTGTCGTTTTTGTAACCAATCCCCTGAAATTCCAACACACATTTTCTTCTCGAATTTGTAGGTAGAGCGAGGGGAAGGATCTAACATCTCGACCGAATGTGTCCGGAAGAAAGGCAAATACGCTCAACCCAACCCAGCTCCATCTCAGGTTTATTGAGAGGGCTGTATTTGGATGAGGTGCTGTGATGAGTAGACTACACAAAAGTGGGATCGAAGTTCATACCTAATTTTCATTCATATCTGAGCGGAAGGTACGTGCCTAAAAGTATGCGCGCTGTGATCCGACTATGTAGCCAAGATGCCTTGTAGCACTAAATATGGCACACGAACTGGATATTAACGTCTTAGATATGTATCTAAAATTCCAAACCCATTCCAAATATAAATCCAAATGCAGGAAAAGTTTTTCAATTTAATTTATTGATTAAATGAATTTGTAAATTTAACAAAATTCAAGTTATTATATCTACAACTAAGACGAATTCATACAAGATGGTAGCAGTCAAGGCGAATCTATTAAAGGTGGTATCGGTAAATCAGCTGATTTGTTTTTTTTCCTTCGCCGTGTCCATGTGGCTGTCAGTACAAAATGAAACAAGATGATCATTTTTTCTTTTCTACTTATCCAATACTTTGCCATGACAATCAAACGTACAAAACATTGTTGTTGGTCTAGTGCTACCACCTTTAATGAATAGGCCTTGTTCAGCAGTTTATAAAAATTCGTTGGAAAAATTAAAAAAAAAATTCTAAAAACTCGATAACAACATCCCCATTTTGTGCAATTCCTAGAATACAAGGTCAGCTACCAATTTATTGAGATTCAGCATCTACCGCTCTTATCCATGTAATTCTGGGTCGCTTCTCTTTCGTGAACCGTGGGGGCTCCACTGGAGTGCCATTTCGTTATTTTCCTTTCGCAAAGTGTGCCCAATCCAACGTCCTTTTCAGCGTTTAATCTCGACAATGACATGTCTGACGTTGTTAGTGCTAGTGGATTGTCGTTCGTTATAACTCTAGGCCAGAAAATTCGGCAAATTCGTCAAAGAAATTTATTCACAAAGGTTTACATATTCTGGCAGATTCTGTTAGTGGCTTTGCAGGTTTCACAATCACACAAGAGGACTGTTTTTACACGCAAATTAAAAATTCTTGGTTTGGTACGTCTTCTAATATTTCGTGAAGCCCAAATTTTGCTCAGTCTATAAAAACTTGTTCTAGCTTTGATTATACGGTTGGATAAGTCACTTTCAGTACCTCCATTCTTGGTAATTATGGTAACCAGATGATAGCAAAACTCGTTAACATCTTCTACTTCAACAGTCGTATCAGCAGAGTTCACAACCGGGGGTTTGGGAATGATAGTCTCACATCGAATTCATTTAGTTAAGCAATGTTTACTTTCCTCCTTGCGGCCGCCGTAGCCGAATGGGTTGGTGCGTGATTACTATTCGGAATTCACAGAGAGAACGTTGGGTCGAATATCGGTGAAACACCAAAATTAAGAAAAACATTTTTCTAACAGCGGTCGCCCCTCGGCAGGCAATGGCAAACCTCCGAGTGTATTTCTGCCATGAAAAAGCTCCCCATAAAAATATTTGCCGTTCGGAGTCGGCTTGAAACTGTAGGTCCCTCCATTTGTGGAACAACATCCAGACGCACACCACAAATAGGAGGAGGAGCTCGGCCAAACACCCAAAAAGGGAGTACGCGCCCATTATATATATATATGTATATAATGTTTACTTTCCGGCCTTTACTTTCAGTTTCTGCATTTGCCATTCATTTTTCAAATTTTGATCGAATACCAGCAAATATGTGACTCATGAAGCAAATGTCGCCTGCATAATCTAGATCTCCAAGCTTTTGGAATGGCCGCCATTGAATGCCGTCTGGGGCTTCACGATTTGTTTTCCCTAATGTAACGGGTGATTTTTTAGCTATTATCTTTTTAAACAGTTGGTTTAAACAGCTGACGCACGTTTCGTGTTTTGTTTCACTGTCAAACATCTTCAGTTTGGTCTATAAATTAACCATGAATCGTCTTACAAACGAACAACGCTTGCAAATCATTGAATTTTATTATAAAAATGCGTGTTCTGTTAAGAAAGCTTAAGATCCACTTTTTTATCGAAAAATTGTGTTCAGCGACAAAAGCTTATTTTTGGATCAATGGGTACGTAAATAAGCAGAATTGTCGATTTTGGAGTGAAGATCAGCCAGAAGAATTTCAAGAGCTATCAATGTATCCAGAAAAGGTCACAGTTTGGTGCAGTTTATGGGCTGGAAGTATCATTGGACCGTACTTCTTCAAAGATGCTGCGAATCGTAACGTAACTGTGAATGGTGAGCGCTACCGTGAGATGATATCCAACTTTTTTTGCCCAAAATGCATGAGCTTGACTTGCATGACATGTGGTTTCAGCAAGACGGTGCCACATGCCACACAGCACGCGTAACAATGGACTTGTTGAGAGGCGAGTTCGGTGTACATTTTATTTCACGTTCGGGACTTGTCAATTGGCCACCCAGATCGTGCGATATAACGCCTTTAGATTATTTTTTGTGAGGCTATGTTAAAGCTCATGTCTATTCACACAAGCCTGCTTCAATTAACACATTGGAAGGCAACATTAAAGCATTTATATGTGAGATACCGGCCGAGAGTATGCCAAAATTAGACTAAGCGGATGGCCCATTTGAAGCGCAGTCGCGGTCAACATTTGCATGAACTAAACTTCAAACATTAAATTATATGGACTGTACTATCGATTTAAATACAAATTTCATGCATTTTTCTGAATTTTACGTGTGTTTTTTTTAAATTTTCCTATAGCTCTTAAAAACCACCCTTTAGAATCCAGTACTGCGATAAATAAAAGATATGTCATTTATTATTAGCAAAAGATAGCGAACTAAGCTTTTTATGCCTGTAAGAGAGCTTTAGGTAAGACCTGGGGAATCAAACCTAAGGTTGCTCATTGTCTTTATACTGCTGTCGTCAGATCAATTCTCCTATATACAAATGTTGTCTGGTGGTGTGCTATGCAGAAAAAAACCTATTCTAATTTATTGAATAAGGTGCAGAGATCAGTGCAATTAGCAATATGTGGTGTCACGAAAACCACGCCATCCAAGGCTTTGGATATCATATTACATCTGCCACCCCTAGATCTCTTCTGCAAATACTCAGCGGCCTGTTCCGCCTTAAGGCTCAGAGCGACCTCACAATGGAAAACTGTCTCCCATAGACATTCAACCATCTTAGACTCCTATAGGGATGTACATAGTGATTGTGATTATCACCCTCCTATTCTCTGCTTCGAAAGGAATTTCTTAATGAAAATCCCTTCTAGACTGGAATGGCTTGAAGAAGATCCATCATCCAACACACCCGTTAAGATCTACACGGACGGATCTAAAATGGACACCGGTGTAGGGTCAGGGTTATATTGCGAAGAGCTTTCTATCACTGAATACTTTAAACTATCGGATCACTGTAGTGTTTTTCAAGCGGAAATAAACGCGATTCATGAAGACTCAAGGCGTGTCTTACATTGTCGCCAATCTCTTAATGAAATGGCCAAACAATATCATATTATCTTATGCTGGGTTCTAGGCCACAGAGATATACTACGGAACTGTAGGACTGACCTACTTGCAAAAGAAGGTACCTGTATGCCAAAAATAAGTAATTTTATGGGGGTACCTCTCGCAGCGTCTAAGCTTCTTATTAAGGACGCACTTATCAGTTCTCTAAATCAAAGATGGATTAGTGCCAATAACTGTGAAATTGCTGGGCAAACATGGTCAAGGCTACGTCTGCCCAAGAATATTATAAAATTGAGTAGACTTCAAATTAGGACCTTAGTAGGGGCCCTCACAGGACATTGTCTCATAGGAAATCATGCAAGTAGATAAGGCGTTTACACGCATGATTTCCGTCGTAGCTGCAGAAATGAGGATTTGGAAACAATTAAACACCTTTTTTGCACATGCCCGGCTCTAGCCAGAAGCAGGAACCGTTATTTAAGATCCTACTTCTTAATGAATATGGATAATCTATACACTTTAGGCATCAACAACCTTTTACGCTTTGTCAAAAGCTCAGGATGGTTCAATATGGAAAGGGAAATGTAGCCCAGCCCCTGCGGCCCACAACGGACCCATTTCGTGGTCTAAGTGGCATCGCTGTCTCTATGCGCGATGCGCCTACTAAAACTAACCTACCCTATTATTATTAGCAAATTGTTCGCTATACGAGTATTTCACTACGCCTCCCGAATGGTAAAGTCACCCACCAACCCATTCGGCTACGGCACCCGCAATAACTTGTAACGAAAAAAAATGTTCGCCCGCCCAACACCAATGATTACAAACCGTTTTTTTCTCAGTTTTTAAATAACTTTTTGTGTATTTTAAAGAAAGTTTTTTTTTGCAAATTTTACAATATTTATAATTATATATAAACTGTAATATGTGTTTTTGTGAGTGTAACTGGAAAATTTTGTTTCGAAATTGTTTGTTTGTTTCATAGCATTTTACTATAGACGCCATTACAAATCGCTCAAGTCGGTTAAAATCCAGCTAAACGGAAGCCGGAATTGAGGAATTGGAGTTTTGTTTACAATTTTTGTTTGCATTTATTTCACTAGAAACATACTTTTTTGCTGCTTAGCGCTTTTCAAGAGCACACAAGCACAATAATACATACAAATGAATTTGAGCTGTACATATACATACATATGCACATATCTATGTACAAAACTTTAATAAAAAGCAGCTGATTGAATCTCAAGTTCATTTACAAATTCAACATTAACAATTAGCACGCTCGTGCGCCCATTTACACACTCACATATGTATGTTGTGTCTCACACTAAAAGAGAGTCCGAATTTTATTAACCCAAACTGTTTCGCTGCTTTTTTGAAATTCTACACTTCACAATTTTTTACTGTATACGTACTTTAGTGAGCACGTGTAAACTTATGTACGTACATATATATGTATGTATGTTCTTAGAGTGCGCACGTGTATATGTGTATACGTAGTATGTGTGTGTGTGTATGTATTCGAATTTAGCTCATGTGTGCTTGATTTTTACTTAAATTTTATTTCATTACTTTTCACGGAATAGTATGCAGTTACAGGCTACATCATATTACATACATACAATTATAATTTTCGAAGTTTTTTTTCTTTTTTATTAAATATATTTATATATATATATTATATTTGCTACAAATACCTTTTTCGAAGGGCGTAGCGCAAGTGTAAGAGAAATGTGTTTGTCATTGCTGACGAATTCGATAAAGCTGCTAGGCATTAAAAAAAATATTTTTTAGGTTGAGAAGAAAACCAGCAGAATGGAAATTTATTTTGTACCTTTGATTGTTTTTTTGTTCTTTTTGCTCATGCGTGCGGGTCTTAGCTGAAGTGCCACGGGAAGCAAATACAATGTTTTTTTTCATGTGTAAATTACAAAATGCAGCTGACACACCAAAGGGAGCATGCGGAAGATCTCCTTTTGTGGTCTCTTCAACTGTTCTACCAATGCTATTGGAGCGATCTGGATTTATATGCCATCTAGGTGTGACACTTTGAAGGCATGTCTTAATATTTTTTTTATTGGGAAGTGTTACATGCCGTTACAACAACAATTAAACCTTTTAGTTTAGCTTAGAAAGGTTTGAAAGTTTGAAAGGTCATTGAAATTGTTTATTACCACCATTTTAATTAAATTTTGCTATGGTTTCAGAGAACATTTAAAATTTAGTAAATAATTTACTTGGTCACAAGAAAATTGCGAATGCCTGCTTGCAGTTTTCGTTTTTTTTATGCAACTTAATCATGAATTCTACGTGAACCAAACATTCTTCCACATTAATTACAAAAACATAATCAACACAAGTTTGGAAAATTTTTCTTTGTTGTTGTTTTTGTTTTTGCATTGTAATTTGTTCATGTAAAATACCGATTATGTTTCGGGGATCAAAATTTGCTTAATTATTTTTCTAACATTTCACCAGCATTTAGACAATTTTCGAAATTTCTCAAAGTCTTTTTGAAAATCTTTTCGAAAATTTCTCAAAATCTTTTCGAAAATCCTCAAAATGCTTTAAGCTTAAATTGAATTTTCGTATCGAGTTCCATGCAAGTCAAGTGCCCGTAATTTGGTCATGTGGGCTTAATAAAAACTCTACTAATCGAATAACCGTTAACTGATGCTGGATATCAAGATTCCTTTTTTTTCCTTGTTCACTCCTCTAGGGAGCATAGGGCCTCGACAAGACTTAGTCTTGCGTTGGTTTCGTTAATCTATTTTGATTTCTGCCAGGGTAGGTGATTAGCCTGCCGATAAACCAAGATTACGAAGCTGGTTTATGAAGTGAATAGGAAAAAAAATTATGGCGATTTCTTTAGTGAATTTCGAGCTTTCAATACTGGAAAACAATATTTACTATTCTGGACATTTAAAAAAAAATATAGCGATTCGAAGTTAACTTTCTTTAGTGAATTTTGGATTTTTAATATTTAGTATTCTGGACATTTTAAATTATAATAATCCAAAAAGCAGCTGCTGAGGACGCGTTTTCGAAAAGCTCCATCAATACGCAATAAAATGAACAAATTTTCTCATCCACATGTTTGCGGTAAAAGGTATTTTATTAAAGCTATATGTGACGCTCATCAACATCTAGTATCTTTTCCTCCTCCTTAGACGCTTTTCAACGCTTTTCAACACTTTTCAAAGTGAGCCCCGCTGCTTTTTCGGTAAAATTACCAAACAATTTCCATTTCTGCTGTAGTGAAAAATCTTTTGCTTTTCTCGAAATAGCATTACAGTTGTTTAATCAATTCAATTGAATTATATATATATGTATATATCTGTATTTTTAAGTTAGCATTACACCACCACACTTTACTTCAAATGCATAATTAATTATTTATATGTATGCATGTAGCAATTAAGTACAAATAGTCTTGACTTTCTTCGATTTTCATCAATTTATCATTTATCTAAACAAACTATTCATTTTTGTTATGTATCATAAATGTATGTAAATAATAATCGTAATCATAATAATAATTATAATAAATCGCTTAAAGACAATACGCAATTAGACGCAAAGACAGACAGCTGTTGCTTGAGACTTTGTTTTTTTTTTTTCATTTTTCCTTTTTAATTTATCATTTCTTTTTTTTGTTTTTGTTTTTTTTTTCTGTCGACAGACTAAGACTGTAGTACTGAGACTGGCTGTCTAAAGCACACATTTGATTAAATTTTCTTGCATTGATTTTTTGTTTTGTTTTTCCTTTTTTATTGCACATACATGTATGTATGTGTGTATATACTTTTACATATTTTTTGTTTTTTATTTCTTTTATATTGTAGGTACAATGGGAAATGTACATATTTTTGTTGTGGTTGTTGTTGTTGCTTTGTTCATATTATTGTTGTAGTTGTTCAGGCTGTCATCGTCGTCCAAGTCGGCGTCCATGTCCCACAGTCTATGCGTTGTAGAGGAGCAGCACAAGCGTAGGCGCAAGCGGTTGTTGATTGTGAATACTTGAAAAAATACTGTACACATTGCCTAATTTTTTTTTTTTTTTTTTTTTTTGAAAAAAATCAGTGCCATTTTGGAAGTTTGCCGGATTCTCACTATAAATGTAAAATAGCATAAATTTTAGTTAAATTTATTTCAATTGAAAAAATACTTATAAATTTCCGAGCTTGCAATAGTCTGCATTTAGGCGTTTCAACCCACGCAACCTTGATAATGCGCTACGTAACGAAAATGACGCTGATAAACTACCTGTAAAAATTCATTTAAATCCAATTATGTACGTGTGGCAGTCACACCGATTGTGTGCTATTAGAAATATGCGCACACAAATTTTAGAAGAAAAACGACGGTGTGGAAAAATGTCTTTAAACAGAAATTAAAGTGGTAAAAAATCATTCTTTTATTACGAATTCATGGAAAACCGTGTGGCCACTTAAAAAATCTCCTCAACTCCTTTTCCAAAAAAAATTTATATTAATAAAAAAATTAAAAAAAAAAATTTAAGTCAAGAAAAAATTGTATTTTACATTTTATGTTGTTAAGATACAAAAGTTGAAGACCATTTGAATTTTTTTTTTAATTTTAATTACATTTTGAAGTGAAACGTTTCCAAAAAAAACAATTTTTTTACAAACATATTTAAAAGACTTTTTGAAAACAATTTTAAAGACTGGATTACGAAAAAGTGTTCAAAGTTTATTTCTAATATAGAAATGATGAAAAGAAATATTGTTTATTTAAAAATTTCAAATTTGAAGAAAAAATGAAAATGGAAGCTAAATTAACTTAAAGGTTAAATTTATTTTAATGTTAAATTTATAATTTATTAAATTTAAAACTGAAATTAACTTAATAAATTTAAGTTAATTTAAGTTTTACAATTTAAATTAAGAAAAAATTTTAACAAAAAAATGAAATACTTGAAATGTTCAAATAAGTTTAGAAATTTAATTAAGAAAAAAGTTTAACAAAAAAAAAATTAAAACATTTTTTTCATCAAAATGTTTAACAACTAAAACAAATAACTAACTAAATAGAAATTTGTTTATGACGAAATTCGAGTTTTAGGTATATGAATAAATTTTGAAATGCAATTAAACCTCTCTACTCTATTAAGCTCAAAAATATAATAAAAACTGTTGAACTTTAGTTTTTTCAGATAGAACGCCGCAAAAGTTCAGAGAGGAAGCTCTAAAAATTAAATTAAGAAATTTTTTTAGATTTCATTTCATTTTTATTTTAAATGTTTTAATTAAAAATTCAAACGAAAATATCGCATCCACAACCGTAAATGGAGAACGCAATTTGCCCCACCGTTTTGTTCTGATGTCCAGTTTGTTATTGTTATTGCAGTTCGATGTGTTTGTGTGTGCGTGTGTGTGGCGCTACAATGAGCTATAGCAATATTTTACACTTTAGTAAGATCTTCATGTTCAAACTTGTGTATTAAATTGTGCCACTCTGATGCTACAGCATAGCTGCTGCTCTCCACAGCACCCACACAAAGTTTCAGTGTTTTTTTTAACACATAAATAAAAAAAAGAAATTTATTAAAAAAAATTGCTTACATTTTAAATGCACCAACCGCAGCAAGAGCTGCTCAGCGCTTCAACTTTCTTCGATCTCTCACCTAAATCTTAAAGCTAAGCTCAATGCCAATTAATTGCTTTTTTACTCGTTTTTCCTCTTAGTTAGCTATTCAAATCCGTTTTACCCGTTTATCCCCCTTTCACTGCCACACCTCCACCTCTGAACACACACAGTTTCAACACTAAACGCTTTCAGTTTTTGTTTTTACATATTTTATTAAATTTTCCATAAATTTCCTGCTAGCTGCTCATTTGTCGCTTTACTTGCATTTCTTTATTTTGTGGTTTGTCGTTGGTTGTTTTTGTATTTTGTATTTTGCATGCATGCTTTCGTTTTCTGCAGAGGCGATAATTTGCCGATTTTCGAAATATTTGCCATAAGCTGTTGTTGTTGTTTTAGTTTACAATGCAGTTCAAGTGTTTTTGTTTTTGTTTTGGTATGTTGCTTTTGTTGTCTACTGTGTGTCTCTACTTTCTACTCATTGTTGCTTCAATGCCGCTTATGCTGCTCTACAAACACATCGAAATATTTTTCTGCACTGTGCCTCTGCCTGTGCCTGTGCCTGTGCCTACATCCATCATTCAATCCATTTGCTAATTTAATAGCTTCCTTTCATTTTCATATTTAACTTTAAATACAATTTAATAAGACTCTTTTTTGTTATAAGTATGTGTTATATTATTTTTGTTGTTACGGTTGAATGTTTGTTGCTGTATGGTTTGGTTGTAGTAGTTAATGTTTGTTTTTGTATTTGTTCGGTTTTGTTCGCCTGTCATTGTTGCGGTTGATTGATCGATTTTACATTACTTATCCATAGCTAATAAGTTTATATTTTTACTTTTACTTTTCCTTTTTGTTTTTGTAATTTATATATATGTACGTATGTGTTTATTAACTGTTGCTTATTTTGCTTTTGTTTCTTGTTGTTGCATTTGCATTTGCGTATGTTTTTTTGCTTTTGTTTTCTTTTTCTTGCTTTGCTTGTGTGTCATTACTGGAATATATGTTTATTATAATCTCTTTTGCATATTTTTATACCATTGAAAGTTTTCTTTGCTTTTGCATTACTTTGTTTTTTTTTTTATTGCATGCTTTTCAAATTCTCAATGCATTTGTGTTCTCTTTTTTGTGTTTGTATGATGCTATGGGTTCCATTATTTGACTTACATGTGTATGGATCTATGTATGTATCTCATAATGGTGTCATATATTCTTGTGGAATAATCAACGGCCATCAGTATTTTGTTTTTGCTTTGCATTTTTTCCAAACACAATTTCCACAATTAGTATACGATTGCGGCACTGCCACGCGTTCTACAAGGAGGACCATTTGTTACAAATGGAACTTGCGCCTAAACGCACACAATAAATATACTAGTTGTTGCTGTTGTTTGTGGTGGTGTTATGTGAACGTATGGGAAATGTATCGCTGCTTAGCGTTTGCGTTTGTTGCGTATGCTTTTGACTTTGTGTATGAACGGGTGTGAGTGAGGGAGTGTGTGTGTGTGTATGTGTATTTTGGTGTACATATGTATGTCTTTATCATCATTATTACATTGAGTTGTAAGTTTTATTTTTTATCTTTATTTTAAATATTAAAGTGTAATTTATTATAATATTTCTTTTTTCTTTTTTAAAGGTTTATTTATAAATTTAATTCTCTCCTTTTTTCTCAAGATTTATATATATTCTTTTCAACGGTTTCCATAGCAACAGCGTCGCGCGATGTTGTGGCGCACAGCTACAGTCTTCGTCAACATCTTAAAAACATAGAAAGGCTTAAAAACAAGTAATTTATCTGCTCACTTCGATGTCATCATAGTCACGAATTCTAAAAAGAGAGAAGAAGAGAGTTAGTAAAATATGAGTTGAATAATTACAAACGTTGGATCATCTAAAAATGTTCAAGTAACAAAAACATGCCACTTGGTGTAAGAGTAAATTAAATTAATTATAAATTTTTTTTTTTAATTTTTAAAAATATACGTATTTATAGGGTTTTCCAAACAGAGGTATTTATTTTGATATTCAAAGAAAAATGCTACTTTTTAATATAAATATTCGGATGTTTATTTCATTGTAAAGAGGAAGGTATGCCGTTAATAGTGGAAAATAACAACAGGCAAATGACCACCACGACTACGCTTTTAGGACAATATCCTTTTCATGAAATTTTCCATAACCGAATTGCAAAGTGGCTGCCTATGTCCTCGATAGCCTCACGAATGTCATCTTTAAGGTCTTGAATCGACCCAAAGAAAAAAGTCACAAGGTGTTAAATCACAAGAACTCGGTGGCCAATTGTGATCACCTCTTCGAGAGATAACACGGTTCGGAAGCTTTTCCCGTTAGAGATCAATGGTTTCGTTGCTTGTGTGGCACGTAGCGCCGTCTTGTTGAAAATACACGTTGTCCAGATCAATACCCTCCAATTCCCACCATAAAAAATCGTTAATTATCTCTCGACAGCGCAATCCATTCACCGATAACACCTGCTATTGGAAAACCCTTTATATTGAAGTATTTAGAGAAATAGATAGGGGGGATTTTCAATGCGAAAGCTATAAAGAGAAGGAATTTAACAACAGTGATGCCAAATATAAGTTGCTTGAAATGCTATTGCATAATGGAAAATAGCATTTACTAGGCAATAAAACTGCGTGCTCAGAAGTTTTTTGAAAATTCTGATTAAAAAGTTGAAAGTTTTGATGATGATTTTTTGAAATTTGTTAAATTTTTGTGAATTTTGTACAAAGTATGAAACTTTGATTTAAAAGTTTTTTTAATATATAATGAACTATATTTTTATAAAAATAAACCAAAAAAATGTGGCCTGAAAATTATTCCAGTTTAAGTTTAAAGTGGCTTAATTATTTGAGCACCAGTTTTTTAATAATTTTTGTGCATTTTATACATAGTTCGAAACTTTGATTTAAAAGGTTTTTGATATGGGATAATGGGCCACAAACTGCGTACTCAGATATTTTTTAAAAATTCTGATTAAAAAGTTGAAAGTTTTGATGATGATTTTTTGAAATTTGTTAAATTTTTGTCAATTTTGTACAAAACTTTGATTTAAAAGCTTTATAATATATAATGATCTATATTTTTTATAAATTCTGAATTAAAAAAAAGAAACATATCGGAATATTTTTAAAAAGTTGAAAGTTTTGATGATGATTTTTTGAAATTTTTGTGAATTTTGTACAAAGTTCGAAACTTTGATTAGATGATTTTTTGATATATAAAGAACTTTTTTTCTATAAAAAAATTAACCAAAAAAATTTGGCATGAAAATTATTACAAAAAATTAAAAGCGACTTAATTATGTGAGCACCAGTGCATCCAGTGGCGATAGTAAATCACATTCAATCAGATCTTTTAATAATTTCGTTACAATCAAAAGCTCAACTTCAACGCCGTCATTTGCCTTTAGCGTTGGTGGCATGCGATTTGCGTAATCTTTCTCAATACAGATTTCAAGCTCTAATGACGCCCGCACACAAAACCAAGAAGAGGAAAAATATGTGTTTGCATAGAGGGTAGTCATGTGTGAAAAATAGATTGCCACCTACACACGCTAGCATGCAGCAAAAAACCGCTCAATAAATATAATGAAATTAAATATTTATATAAGAGGAAACTAATATTTCAAGTGAGTCACACGGGATTTTTTGAAGCATGAATAATAAAACTAAAACTAGGCATTGTGATAAACATTTCGCTTTAAAATTAAACACCTACATAGCAATAAAAGTCTCGCATAGAAATCCCGATAGGCTGAAGATAATGGCTCAATGCTGAGTAAGAAAATTTTTCAAGTTTTATCAAAAAAAACATGCACTTGGGATACCAAGTATAGGGAGTTCACAGTTGACGATGAATATAACAAATTAGTAAATTGCATTGTGTTGATTACGCATTCGACATTTTTTTCGGAATTTCGAAAAATAAATGTATAATACAAAATCACAATTACAATCAATCATTGACTGCAAAATTCACCATTCCAGTATTTGATTCCATTTGTTTCCGAAGTAAAAATTGTATCTTCGAATTTTCAAAAATTTAAGAAGAAATCTGGAACTCTAAAATTCAGTATAAAAATTGCAATTACAATTATAATTAGTTTTATAAAAAAAAATCTTCTGATAATACATATAAGTTGGCAGTTGAACTTAAATATAACCCCTGCCCAAAAATTAATAGTGCTTTTTATGTTCAAAACTTTAAATTTTTTTTCAAAATAGCGAAAATTATTATAAACTAAAAAATCACAATTAAAATTGCTAATTTACTGCAAAAACTACTACTGTAGTATTTGTACCAGAATTTCGAATTCCGAAAAGTCGAAAAAATACATATATAGAAGGAAATTTTCAATTCAATGTAAGCAGTGTAACTACAGTTACAATTCATTCTAAAAATGACAACTAAATTACGGTTGAGATTTGCAAGCGACATACATATTTTTTTCGAAATTAAAAAAAATAGCATCGAATAGTGCGAGTAACTCGTTACTCATTCGAAACTCGTTCATTGTTCAACTGCTCAAATGTTTGTTGGAAATTTACGGAACTTTTGAACAATTTGAGCAGCTAAATTGTAAATTTTATTTGTCAGCATTACTTTAGTTTTTCAAAGATGTGTATAAAATTTGTAAAACTTAAATATAGCGCTGTTTCGGCCGAATTACTCGAAAAAGCTCAATATCCTCGAAGTGATGCACGAAAATTTTCAAGCAATGAGCATTGAACGGATATGCCATGGATAGGTGGTAAGTATGTAGGTGATGTGGTTTAAGTGCCAGTCTGGCACTCTTCAAGTAGCAATAAAGCGCCGTTTTAATACCATTATGAGACCTCCAACAGGTTGATATCTACAGCCAGCCAAAGCTGTTGATATAATGGAGAAGATTGAGGGAACTAAACGGATATGCCATGGGTACTCGTTTGACAGTGTGCTCACCAAATCGAAAGCTCAATTACATGTGATTACATTGTAATAAATAATTTACTGTCCAAACCACTGTTTCACTGATATTTTCGAAAGCAAAATTTTATCTTCGAAATTTTCGAACATTTTTTTTACTTGAAATTCGAAAAAAATATAACATACAGACAATTAAATAACTATTAAATATCAGAAAAAAAAACACTACATTTATTCGAAATTTTCGAAAACAAATTTTAGTTTCGAAATTTCCAAACATTTTTTTTGCTTGAAATTCCAGAAAAATATATCGACAATTAAATAACTATTAAGTGTCAGAAAAAAGCACTACATTTATTCGAAAACAATTTGATCGAGATTTTTAAACCAAAAAACATATTTAGTATTTCTAATAAAACAATAACTTAAGAGAAGCAAATGTAGCGCAATAAAAAACAATCTTTTTTACTTCGGAATTTAATTGTAGATTACTAATGAGACACATAAAAGTGTAAATTAAATAAATTAAGAGCAGTGCGCTTTGGTTTCCATCAACTATTCTGTATTCTATTGTTTTTTGTTGTTGTTTTTTTATTTTTTAACGTTTCCATATTCATGTCTCTCGTGATCTCTAATTAAAATCTATACAAATAGAAACTACTAAATTACAGCCCAACCGCGACTTCAACTCACCCAATGGCGTGTGATCGCGCAAAAAGTAAGCAATGAGTAACAAGCAAGAAAAAAAAAGAAAAGCAAAAAAAGGGAAAAAACTAAACCAAAAAACAAAAAGAGGAATAAAACCGAAATATTCAAAAAAAAACAAAAAAAAAGGAAAAAAACACAATTGTATGTCTAAGCATGTGGAAGAAGACAATAAACAGAGATTGGGAAAATGTGGCAACAACAAACATTAAACAAAAGTCAGAAAATTAGAGGGCAAATAAAAAGGCGAAACTATTGTGTCGAATGCGACCAATTAACATTGAATTTTTCTGTTTCTCGAAGGTATGAAGTAAATTACGCGGAATTTTTCGCATTCGCGACGATCACGTATAGTACAACAATAACATAAAATAACAAATAAAAGGCAAAAACGAAACAAAAACCATATCTACAATAAATTAAAATATATCTATGCGATATAAAGTAAGGAACAAAGCAAACCTTCCACACTTGGCGCAGTGCCAAAAATTCATAGAGGACCTAATAAAATTTGCTTTGGAAACAAAGTACAAACATTTACGAGCTCATTTGTTTGTGTGTGTCTGTGTATGTTGGGGGAAGCGGGATAGTCTTACAAGTTGTTTAAATATATGCCAATCCATAACCAGCTACCCACAACAGCCGCCTCCTACACACCGATATACACTTGGTTTACTCACTTAGCCGATCATCCAGCCAACTAATCTCACGGTTGTTAAAATTTAGATTTACCATTGTGTACATATGTATGTGCAGGCACACATGCACACATAAATGGAAGGCTCTAACGACAATCATCAATTATTTTATGCCAATTCTCGTGCCAAACGCCACGCAAAAATGAAGAACAAACATGAAGGTTGATGGACGGGCAAGGCTAATACAAACTAATCATCGTTTTGGGCTTGGTAGGAGTGAGTGCGATACCGTGTGCTATTGTTTTACGTTTGCACCCACCTGGTGAATGTAAATAAACGTGCCGATATAGTGATAGCTGGTAAATTTACAGGACCGACCACTTCCAGCTAATATATCACATTTTACAGGGAGTAATAGCAGGTTACTAGAGCCACCGTTAGGCTATACAAAGCCGTGCCTGCACTGATGCTCCTGTGTGGGTCATGTGTTTGATTAGCAAACCATTTGCAAATGGGTTTTGTTTATTTTTGGACATAGTGTTTGAAGAGGACTTGATTGCAGCATGGCATGAGATTTCGTGCAGTGGCCGGGCTCGCACATGCGCTGGCGGCAACAAAGATATGGCGCAGATGAAGCACCGCAAAGTATTGTGTGAAGGACACCGACCAACAAGCCAGATAAGATAAATAGGCTGATAGACGGAATTTCAAGCAGAATAAAGGTAACATAAAAAAAGGTGTGATGCTATGTACACGCACGTGCGCCTAAATAAATAAACGGGCGCACAAATTTCGGCATAAAAACGAAATGATAAAGTGTTCAACGCGACTGTTGGCCGCAGGTGTGGCCACAGCACTATGTTGTAATTTTGTGGAAAAGCATTTGCCCATGCCACTCATTTGCGTGCATTCAATTTTTTTTTGTGTTTTTGTCCAACGAGCAAGTTTGTTAAATGTCAACCGACATCAACGACACAGCTGCAGCATGTTATTAAAAATGGCAGAACACGAATTCCATTTTCATACCACTCTATCATCATCACCCTCGCACATCATTATCAGCTGCTCACCCGAGCGCTGTTTGGGGGGAAAATATAAAACGAAATTATTTAGATACTCTTTTTAGTAAAACACCAAGTGAAATGTTTTTTGTTTGTAGTATGTTGTAGAAAATTACAGTTTTCGAGTGCTTGGCGTGCGTACATACCTTCATAATTGACCTGACCGTCACCATCGATATCAGCCTCCCGGATCATTTCATCCACTTCCTCATCTGTTAACTTTTCACCCAAGTTTGTCATGACGTGACGCAATTCAGCCGCTGAAATGAAGCCATTGCCGTCCTTATCGAATACTCTAAAGGCTTCTCGGATCTCTTCTTCACTATCGGTATCCTTCATTTTGCGTGCCATCATTGTCAAGAACTCGGGGAAGTCTATGGTGCCATTGCCTGGAGGAGGGAAAGTAAAATTTAAAAAAATGCAATTAGGGTTTATTTTTTATAAATTAATATTTTGTTTTTGTAGTTTAATTTTTTTACGTATTTTTTATTTTGTTTTATGTATTGTTTTTTGCATTTTTTTATATTTGTATTTTCAATTTTATTATTCAATTAAATTATCGCTTTTATTTATTTGCTGATATTTCGACTTCAATTCAGTCATCTTGAGGATGACGCTTGGCTTTGTCTGGATTTTTATTTTTTATTTTATTTTTATTTTTTTTATTTTTTTAATTTTTTTATTTTATTTTTTTTATTAATTTTTTTATTATCTTTCTTATTATTATTTTTTTTATTATTATTATTTTTTTTATTATTATTATTTTTTTAATATTATTATTTTTTTTATTATTATTATTTTTTTATTATTATTATTTTTTTTACTATTATTTATTCTTTATGATTTTTTTATTATTTTTAATTCTTTATTATTTTTTTATCATTTTTTATTATCTTTTTTTTTATCATTTTTGTTTATTATTATTATTTTTAATTTTAATTATTTTTTTTTATTTTTTTTATTTGGTTTACTTTTTTTTATTTATTTATTTGTTTATTTATTTTTTTTTTTTATTTATTTATTTGTTTATTTTTTTTTTTTTTTTTTGTATTTTTATTATTATTTCTTTTTATTTATTTTATATTTAAACGTGTTTGGTTAATTGACTCAGGGTATTAATTTTTCAAAGTAAAGTTTTTTAAATTGTAACAATTTTCCCGTACTTCTTAATAAGTGGCGGCGCTCAAGTGCATTTCTACCAAAAACTTTGCAGAAAAGAAAACAAATTTGGTGCAAATTTGGAAATATAGTAAAATTTATAAAAAAAGTCACTTTTCCATTTGATCACAAGAGTGTAACGTTTATTTTAACAATTACCTGCAAAAGTTACTCAAATTTTCTTCCACTAAACTCAAATGAACTCCCAACCAGTGGCCATCAGCTGCTTAACGTAAAGCTCTTTCTCTTTCGGATGTGGTATTTTCTCGCTTCCATAAACAAATCAGTGTAGTTATAGCCTTTGTTCGCAAAGGTAGTTACTTTTTATTTCATGGGGAAAATATTAAATTCTAAGATAGGGGATATACTCGAAGAACCCAATTTCATCGAGACCCAACAAAGCTCGAATGAGCGAGTCGAGTTTTTAAATCAACTTCAAATATTCACATTAAAATCAATTCGATTCAGTTATACGTGAAATAATAAGAAAAAAAACAGAATATTACGCCGATACATTCGGCATTGTCTGAAAAGGCGTTTTTAGTCAAGTAGATGGTTCAATGAGATGGTTCTCTAATCTCAGTAATAATTAGCGGTTAGCGAGCTCTTCCTTCTATTTTTGACGTGCGTCTTGATGTTGTTCCATAAATAGAGGGGCGTAGTTTTAAACCGCTTCTGAACGGCAGCTGGTTTTTTATGAGGAGCTTTTTGAAGGCAGATTTCCACTCGGAAGTTTGCCCTTGCCTTGCGAGGGGCTACCGCTATTAGAAGAAATTTTCTATCACTTTATGCTATATGCAAAGAGTTTCGAGCCTGTGCACTTCCGAATGGTAGCCGCGTAGTCATCCCATTCAGCTACAGCGGTCATTATAGTAATATTACCAATAAATACATATATACCATCCGCCTTATTCGCTATTCACCGATACCGCTGTACAACTCTCTCTCTCTCTTAGAATGAAATCTGTATTCAATTCGGTTGAATATGCATTTGGAGAAGCTGACACAAGAATATTATTTTCAAGCCAGATTGTTTTTAACAATGAAAGACTTGCATAGCGGCACCGCACCGCCGCCTTTTGGTAGTGGTTTTAGTCTAAGCAGAAGTAGTAGGAATTGGAAAAAATACATTATTGGCAATTAAACTTAAAATTAAAGTATAAAACATTTTTTATAATTATTTACTTTTTCATCTTTCGCCCCAATTCAGCATTAAATACTAATATAATATAATAATAATTAAGCACGAGTATTGAATTTATTTATTTTCGAAACAACAACTTTCTTATAAATAAATTTACATCGCATTTCTTCTTGATGTTAATTTTAGCAGCCTGTCATTAGCATTATTTCAATTCTACCAAATAGCAACGAAAAAAACTTTGTTCAATTGAATGCTTGAATGACAGAAAATTAATAGAAGGGGATTGCAGCCGAACAAGGAAGTCTTGTGACCACAGCGGCTTTCCCCAAACGACATACGAAATGCACCGCCTGCAACCCTTCGTCGCCATAGAATCAAAAACATCAACGAGTAGACATCGGGCACCACTACTAAAACCAGAGACCAACCATCGTATTCCCCATAAACTGAGGAATTTTACATTGCGAAAAACGCCTTAGGAACAGACGCCAACAAATAAGGAACGCTATCGCTGACGACGCTGATTTACTGTGCGACGTTTTTGCACAAATGAAAAATAAGAATTTATACAAATGTAGAGAAGTGTGCATATGTATGTGTATACACGAATGGTACATACGACGCTACCAAAAAATTGCAGTTGTTTGATGAGAGTACGTCGCACTGCTATAAATAACACAAAAACAACAGCAATGCTGTTTTAAAATTAGATAGCAAAACGGCGAATGCGAATGCCGAGTATTTGGGTAAAATTTTAAAAATAAAAAAAAATATTTGTACTATTATACATATGCATGTACGTATGTACATATGTAGGTAGGTATGTAGGTATATAAAAACAAATAAATCAATGGAAATTAACAAAAAATTAAGCAACACTTGCAGTGCGTGGTGAGGTTTAAGAAGGGCGGTATGTGTTTTGTTTTTGTAGAGCACTCAGGTGCATTTGATTGAAAAATGCAAAACTTTGATATAACTGAAACTTTGCTATTGTATGAGCACAAGGGCATCTAATAGCGGGTTAGGCATCTCTAATCCCAGGTGAATACCTAATCACAGACACTCATATGCCCCGACTCCCCCCTTTTTATATGTTGGGCAATACGCGATTCGTTTAACGAACAAACAACGCACCAAACTGCTATGCAAATAAAGTTTTAAAATCGTCCCGAAAAATCCCGCATCCACATTGACATTTAAAGTCCCGAACATTCGGGACTTGCAATATTATTCGGTGTTGAATATCTTAGTGAAATCGTGACATACTATATGAAATTAATTTTCACAGCAGTTCAAAAGCTATTGGTCCATCAACACCGCCAGTCTATCGGCCGTCTATGCAGCAATCTGTCGAACACCACCCCAATCGCTCCCCCTCCCCCTCCTCTCCAACGCCCACTCACTTTTTGGCTGCTGCGTAACCGTCGCCGCCACTACCACTAACAAATATACTGTGCAAAAAGGCGCCGCCGGGATCCACGCCATCGAGGAACTCACACAAACACACCAAACACTAGTCGAAAATCGATTTTCTGTCTTCATGTAGTACGTGCCACAGATGTGTACGTATGTAAGCAAAATATATTTAAAGCAAAAGTCAAATTTTTGTTGTGGGAAATCCTCATTTGCGCCGCTTGTCTACATTAGTGCCTGCTGCTGGTGGTTTGCCTGCCCTGTAGGGAAAGCCTGAACTAGTTAAAAAAAAAGTTTAGTTCAGAACCACATAGCGCTAGTTTGTGAATTTCCAACCACTTTGCTGCATAAGCGGTTATATTTATCTTCAAACCCTCCAGTGTAGCATAATTCCAAAGCTCTAATCTATCGCGACTAGACCGCAAACAATCGGCTCTATGTTATCGGAACGACCCGAATTTATAACCGGCCAAGAACTGTCATTTCAACAGCATTCCACAAAGATTTATGAGAAAGGTTTATGCTGTTACTACTCGTACAACAACAACAACCGCAACCTCGGTCGCAGTTTTGTCACTCACAGAAAATGTATAGAACTTAATACTGGTCACGAAAACTCAAAAAAGCGATGCAGATGGCAATAGTTTTGAACTATAGAAAAAGGAATGCAGCTCTTGAACAATTGACTTTTTCTGGGGCAAGACGATGTAGTTAAATTCGCCTTTACTATATGTAAAAGATATGAAAAATTCGAACTAGTCATAGTTTCAAATTCACCACAAACACACCAGAGTTCGATGCTGGTGGATTTTCCTGCAGGTGTTGGCTTTCTTGCGCTCTTGCTTACCTTCCTATAACTTTATAAATATTTTCTTAATTGTTGTTGTATTTTATGCCATTGCTCTTTTTTCTCAATTTCATTTGTGAAATTATTTTTTCTTAAATATTTTTGAAATTCTTTTGGTAACAATTATTTTTGGTACGCGCAATTCATTACCGTCCATACAACAATCCACCATCCCAGTGCCTGTTTTGTATTTGCGCTGTGCTGTGTGTGTACGTAGAAGTGCGCGGGAGGAGTTTCTAAAAAATCACGAAAATAAATATATGCTTTTGTAGCAGAAGAGTTAGACGCAAATATTTATCACTCTTTATTTTTACTCGCAAATATTTTATAAACTACCTTAAAGAGCAACGTGCAAAGCTAACAAACAGGAGGCACAGATAGATATGTATTTATTTATGTACAAACATTGCAGTAAAATGTACAGGTAGCTAGCATATAGTATATGGTATGTATGTGTGTATAATATATTAATGCCTTCAACCCATCTTTTCTGTTAAACATTTTCAAATTCAGCGCGTGCCAGCCACTTTCTCTCCCGTCACTAATTTTTACAGGTGTCTGCGCGTTTTAGCCGGTATTTAATTTAAGGCAATAATTTGCCATACTAACTAACACATGGGCATACCACATAGAGAATTTTTCTTCGAAGCAATTTTTTTTTTCTTCGCACTAAACACGCTCCACTGCTACAACACAACACCTCCGCTTACTTGCCCGCATCACAACACACACCCGTTTTTTTTTTTTTTTGTTTTACTTACCCGTTTCACTGCTGGATAAATATTTATTTTGTTTTAGCAAAAACTGTTAAGAGAAAAAAATACAACTAAATTAAATAGGGGTGGCGGTGGCAGCAGCAGCTAATGGGAGCAGTAGTAGCAGTGAAAGCAGCAGGCAGGCAGGTAGAGGTATGAGGTCATGGCCAATTTAATAGCCACCCACAGCGCGTGTAATGAGTAGCAAAAATGCGCTGAGGGAAAATGGCAATTTCCTTAACGAAATTACATGCATAGTTAAAACTTTGTACTCTCGTAGCAGGAAAAAATAATTGCAAATTAAAAACACCAACATTAGAAATTACTTTGGTAGTGTAGTGAGTGAGTACTACTTAATTGGCAGTTGAGTGCTTACATTTGAATAGTTTTGCATAAATTATTCACGCTGACATATGGAGTCATGAATTCCAGAGCGGTTATATAGAAAATCGGTTGTGTTAATAACCAATTTCATATAACGGGCATTTACTATAGAACCATTCAAAGGTATATTAGGAAATTAAAAAACCGCATTTGGTTCCAGAAAAAGGGGGTTTCATTTTAGTTCTTCAAATCGTTTATCCTCATGACACAAATAGAATAATGAAGCACTTGTTGTTAATATTGTTGTTGTAGTAGCATAAACATGTACGGGGGAATGCTGCTAGAGTTACAATCCTTGGCCGTATATAAATCCGGGTCGTTCAGATAACGCCGAACGGGCTGACGTGGGAACGATAATGGAGCACTTCATGCAGATTTCCTGCTAGGAAAACACATTACGAGTTTCGGCGGACTTTAATATCTATCGATCAGTGCCCTCAGCATCTGTAAATTGAGCAGTAAAGCTTCAATGTGAATTATGGGCCGCAAATTGACAAGCTTGTAAGCAGCCTCGGGGTACTGCTGAATGCTATATAAGAATGACTCAGAAATGAGTTCATAAATACCAAGCAGTCATATAGTCAAACATCGAACTTAGGAACTATTTATGGATCAACTTCAAGTTTGTTTGAATCATATTCAGATAGCAAAACGATGCCCAACGTTCGTTATGTGGAAGAAAATGACCTGCCAACGTCTACAAAAATTAAAACACAAATAAAAAATATAAAAAAAAAATAAAAATATATATAAAAAAAATAATAAAAAATATAAAAAAGTATAAAAAATATAAAAAATATAAAAAAAATATAAAAAAAATGTAAAAAAAATATAAATATAAAAAATATCTACAGCAATACTAAGCTTTAAAAAATTTAAATCACCAGGTCCTGACAACATCATTCCAGCAGAACTCCAAGAAGGACTAGAAATTCTACTGCCTTGGTTAACAAGGATCTTTAACAAGTGTTTAAATCTCTCTTACCTTCCGACAATTTGGAAGAAATCGAAGGTAGTATTCATTCCGAAAACGGGAAAGCCTTCACACCGCAAACCAAACGACTTCAGGCCCATTAGCCTAACCTCTTTTTGCTTAAAGGCTTTTGAAAAAGTCTTAGATGAGCAAATCAAAACCCAACTTGATACTAAGTTGATCTCTGAGGCACAACATGCCTACACTAAAGGGAAATCGACTGAAACGGCACTTCATTCACTGGTGCAAACAGTGGAAACTTCCCTTCACAATAAAGAGTACTCTCTTGTCGCATTTATGGACATAGAAGGTGCTGCTTTTAATAATATTGAACCCAACGCTATTTTGTCTGAAATTGCCAAATTGGGTATCAATTACTCCATCCGAAAGATGATCGAACAAATGCTCCAAAATAGAATAATCACTTCAGAGCTTGGGGTAAGCCGCATGAGAATGTACGCCGTCAAAGGCACTCCTCAAGGCGGAGTACTTTCACCCCTTCTCTGGAATCTCGCTGTAAACAGTTTGCTTCGAAATCTCGAAAAAGCAGGCTGCAAGGTTGTAGCCTATGCAGATGACATTGCTCTCTGCGTGTCAGGCAAACACCTGAATACCCTCACTGAGCTCATGCAACGCTCAATCAATATTCTGTCAAAATGGTGCACCGAATGCGGACTAAATGCGAATCCAGCAAAGACAGATCTTGTTCTCTTCAATAGGAAACAACAATCTCCTCCACTGCAAACAATAACTTTAAAAGGGGAATCATTACTTCTATCCGATTCAGCTAAATATCTAGGACTTATTCTAGATAGGAAGTTGAGTTGGAAACTGAACATCGAAAACAGAAACAGATGTAAAAAAGCTTTCATAGCTCTCTATACTTGTAAGAAAGCTATAGGCAAAACCTGGGGTTTTTCACCTCGGATCATTTATTGGATATATACCTCGATCATCAAACCGATACTCTTCTACGGTGTGGTTGTATGGTGGACAGCACTCGAAAAACGGTGTAGAGTAGCCACAATTGATCGAGTTCAAAGAACAGCCTGCCTCCTGATAACAGGATGCTTAAGTACAACACCTACTGAGGCTCTAAACACGTTGCTTCACTTGTTCCCTATCGATCTGGCTGGCAAAGCAATTGCAGCGAAAGCAGCGACACGCATGAATGCTATATCGAAATGGAATAAGTATCTCGGCCATACGGCCATACTGAACAGGAACACTGTTATCTCTTCCGACATAGACTATCATGTAAGTCTTCCATCACCACCCTTGCTATTCTCCTGTTCACTCCCAACCAGGGAAGAATGGAAGACAAATCTTACCGAAATCGATGGCCCTCTGACTATATATACAGATGGTTCAAAACAAGACGAGACGGCAAAGTGGGATTTGGAATCTTTTCCAATTCCCCTCACATCAATCTATCATTTAGATTACCCGACTACTGTAGCGTATTCCAAGCGGAAGTATGCGCTATCTGGTATGCTGCGAAAACTCTCTTAGAAAATAGAATATCACTAGAGGATATCCGCTTTTTCACCGACAGTCAAGCGGCCGTTCGAGCACTCAGCTCCTCTTATACCCACTCAGATGTGGTTCGATCCTGTCTCTTATCTCTTAACGAGATAAGTGTTCAGAATTCTGTCCAAGTTATCTGGATACCGGGTCACAGTGGATTCGAAGGTAACTGCAAAGCTGATGAGCTCGCAAGAGCTGGAGCTGCGCAATCATATGTTAGTAACTTACCCACAATCCACATTCCGCTCTCAACATGTAAAATGCTCATCGATCGAGAATTTCACAGCATTGCTGATCGGAGGTGGCGAGTGGAAACTACTTGCGTTACGACCAGACAAATATGGCCATCCTACAATCTGAAACAGACAAAAACCCTTATAAGTCTCTTTCGAAACACGAACTAAGGCATATAATATCTCTTATCACCGGCCACTGCCTTTTGGGCACTCACGCACGTCGGCTCGGGGTTCCTCAAAACGACCTGTGCAGATACTGCGAGGACGAAGATGAGGAAGTATCGAGCAGACATTTGCTGTGCAGTTGTCCCGGTCTAGCCAGAAGTCGACTCGCTCTTCTAGGCTCTCCAACAATTGACAATCTTTCAGTACTCTCGGACCTGAAAATCGAATCTCTCATCAAATTTTCGAAACGAATTAATATCTTTGATCAAAATCTACAATAAAAAAAAATCTCGGTTAGGTGGGGAAATCATTTAAAATAATGAGCTCTAGGGCAACACAACGGACCCAACTTGCGACCTATGTGGCACTCCGATGCGGGGTCACCCTTAAACCAACCAATATCTAAAAAAAATAAATAAATAAATAAATATTAAAAAAATAATAAATAAATAATTAAAAAAAAGTAATAACATAAATAATTAAAAAATAAAAAATTAGGAAATAAAAACATAAACATAAATAATTAAAATATACAAAAATAAATAAAAAATAATAAAAAAAATTAAAAAAAAAAACTATCATAACTCAATAAAAATGTTTAGTCCCACCTCTTTTCCTCTTTATTATACTAGAAATGAATGGGCTATGTTAAGCAGCATACACCCATTTTTATTCAATTCTGAATAAAAAATTTAAAATTTTGATGAAATTTTTTTTATTTAGCACAATGTGTGAAGCTCACTCTGATTTATGTATATAGTTTAACTGTATCTTTATAAAACAGAATAGTTAAAAGTAAATAAATTGTCAAATCTTCCCAATATATCGCACACCTATTTACTATTTGAGGTATAAATATGTATATCTACTTATCAGATATATTATATTATAGAAGATTAATCACCCTTTCGGAGGATTTATAATTTTTGCAAATGGTGACGTACGTCAATCATATTTTTTTATTTAGTAAAAAATTATTCAAAAGCAAAATATAGTGATTAATTTTGCGCCACCTTGTATGTCTGCATATGTATTTGCTCGCCACTAGGAAGCCATATACGCATAGGCTAATCTAATGTGCCTACAAATAGAATAACTAACAAAACAAGCTTAAGACTAAAAAAAACATTTCAAGGAAACCACAACCGTTCTTTTGCGAAGTTTCAAAACAATGAGGGAAAGGTTAAATACAACATAATAAAATCTTAGCTTTTGCTTATAAATTTATTGGAAACGCTATTTTGAAAAAAAAATTTCAAATTCATTACAGATTTGCTTTTGTGGAGATTTTTTTATCTTTGAAAGGCTTTATTTGTGGACTTAAATTACAAGTAAAAAATGATGTATCGTTATCGCTGCTTAAGCTATCCACTCGACACATTTCAGATATACAGGTGCAAATAAACTTCACCTCTGTTAAATATACAATTTTTCAGACCACCTAAATTTAACTCTTTCTGCTTCTAAAAGCTGTCGAGAGAGTAGAGACACCAAAGCAACGCTTTCGCTGAGAAGAGCAAAGCAGAGAGCACAAGAAGGAGAAAGCACAGCAAGGACTCATTTAGTAGAGCAGCAGTAAACTGCAACATATAAACGCAAAAACATATGTATGTATGCATGTACCAATTCGAAAAGGCTTATTTACTTGTTTTACACAATTTTTGCCATGTCATGGTGATGTAGCACCACCGCCGACAAGGTAATTTGGAACTCGCTGTTGTGACTTTCACCAACCAGAGGCACTCTGCTTGGCTGCTACATAAGAAATATTCGTTCCTGCAGCGACACTGCGCATGTGCTGCTTCCGCACGTAAAGCAGCAGCAAAATCCCGGGTAATGCGGCGACATGGAAACGAGACTAAAGTGTAGCTAATGACGAATGGGGACAATGAAGAGCAGCGCAGCAACATAAAGCGTTGATATTAAAGAAAATAAGTGAAACATGAAACATGGCAATGTAATTTACATACATACTTCGCTTTGGGATGCTGAATCAAGCGAAAGAATGTGAAGTGCAAATGGTAAAAATTGCGAAAATATTTATAACATGCGCCACAATCTGCAAGATGCCACTGCCGCCAGCGTCATCGCAGACGTTGGCGAGAGCACAAGTGTCCAGCGAAAGAAAACAGCATCGACAAGTACAAAATGTTTCGCAGCAACAAGAAGTAAGTCGCAGGTGTAATGACACATATGTACATACATGTTTATATACACACCACATACACACACACTCATATATACACCACAAATGGTTGGAGTTGCATGTTGGTTGATAAAGGGGCGCGGCTCTGCAGTGTAATTGTGAAATTCCCTTGTTCGAAAGGACATTCGGCCTCGGCATCGATCGAATGACAAGCGAGTGACTTGGGTGAGGCGGCAAGGCAATGGCAGAAAACTGTTGAGAAATTACAAAATGGCAATATAAAGGTGCTTAGCTGGTTGGAATTTAGTAGATACGATTAGATTACGAACAACTACTTAGCACCTACTTGTCGGCACTTGGCGCTCGCCCGCCATACACTTTCCCACAAGCATTCTGGCTGGCTGCACTTGCGAATAATCTAGTGTTTTTCCGCTACTTGAATATGTTTTTTTCCTTTTTATTTTCTTTATTTTATTCTTGTTGCTACGTTCAATTTTATTTTTATTCCTGTTTGCTGCTGCTGCTTCGCTTGTTTTTTGTTTTTCATTTTTTTCTTTCACACATACATATATAGGAATCTATGTACATATGTATATTTACTTCGCATAATATAACTTTAAGAGATATACCAGACATTTAAACAGCTTGACAAACACCGCAAAAAATAAGATGAAACAATAAAAAACGGTAACGAGGCGGCAATGGCAAGTCAAACATACCGCTGAGTATGAGGGAGAAATAAAGTGATATTTTATTTCATGATTAAAATTCTTAGTATGCTATTCTTAACTTGGCCGTACGCCATATGAAAATATTCATGCATTTATACATATGTATATGCCTATGTAAATATGTGGATGCTTGGAAAGGTGATGTTACTCAGTTCAACGCAAAATTCATTTCAGCAAAGCAAATGCAGCAAAGAATTGCCGGCCGACCGAGGTATGTACCTATACATATACATATAATAGAGCACGACGAAACAAGTGTGAATTAAAGTTTTTTTGTATTTTGGATTTCTTTTCTAGAATCTAATTTTTTTTTTTAATTTTTGTGTATATTTTATTTATTTTTCTTTTAGCATTTCTCTAATCTTTCGATTTTGTTTTCTTTTCATCTTTATTTTCTTTGTTTTTTCCAATTTTTTTCTTGTTTTTCCATAGCTTTTCTGTTTTTTTCCTACTAAATGATGTATAAAAGCGCGTGCTGCTCCTCCTACGCAATGAATTTATTGCTCACTGTCCATTTTTTAACCTTCCACTTCGAATCCTTATTTATGTGCTAAGAGGCCATAGAAACGCCTGATTTTAGTAACGAACAGGAATTCAAGATTAATTAAATTACTTAGTGGAAATAGGAGCATATAATAGAAATGAATAATGAATTCTGCGTCGTAAGGAATGAAAATAGATTAGGAGCTCAGTACTATTCATATTTTTTAAGAAACTATTGGTCTGAAACAAAAAATAGATTTAGTATATAAATATATTTTGCCAACCTTGAAGTTAACCGTAGTGAATATCATCACCTAAAATTGTACAGTTTTTTAGGTTATAACGTCGCCCCTCGATAGGCAATGACAAACCTTCGAGTGTATTTCTGTCATGAAAAATCTCCTCATAAAAACCTTTTGCCATTCAGAGTCGGCAAAACACTGTAGGTCCCTCCATTTGTGGAACATCAAGACGCATACCACAAATAGGAGGATGAGCTCGGCCAAATACTTAGCAGAAGTGTACGCGCTAATCAGTTATTTATTCTGTTTAACGCATGACATTTGTTTAGATTTATAAAAATGCTAAGCGATTTAAGCCCACGAAAAAGGCTTGCCAGGAGTTATTTTCTTGTTTATGCGGAACGAGTTGACAGCAATAGCTGTACGCAAATATTAAAACCTATTAGAATTTTTTTCTATCATACTTTATGACTTGCCAATCAAATTCTAAGATGGGACGTTCTTCAATCAAATTCTGAGATAGTGCGTCCTTAAACTATTCGCTGAGACAGGTCGACCACATTGTCCACGTCATTCGACTGGGGAACGAAAAGATTAGTAAACGTGTGTTTATAACGCTCATTATTAATTGGGTCCCTGATTCGACTAGCGCTTAAATCAAAACCTTTGGACGTGATTCACGTTAAGTTGTGCGAACTGATTCACGATTAGAAATAAATTTGCACAATTCGAGTTGTTCTGGTGTAAGACTTTTGAGCTCAACCCAGCTATTCAGCTCACAAACTGTTGTTGTAGCAGCATAAAACATTCGCCAACATTTTTTTGGGAATACAGCGGAAATAATGGTTCTTGGCCGGATTTAATTTTTCATTTAATTTTATATTATACTCCATTTTATTGTATTGTATTGAACCTAATTTTTTATTTTTTTATATATATATTTTTTTAAATTTATTTTTATTTTTTATTTATATTATTTATTTAATTTTATAGTACTGATTAAATTGTTGTGGTTTTTCCATTTTTTACGGTATTGTCCTAATTTTTTTTTATTATCTTTTTTTTTATTTAATTTTATATTATTTTTTTATTATTTATTTAATTTTATATATATATATTTTTTTTTTTTATCTCATTTAATTTCACACCATTTAATTTTATTTTATTTTTAGCATTTAAATTTTATTCGTTTTCAACACTCACCGTCAGCATCGACTTCATTTATCATGTCTTGCAGTTCGGCTTCTGTTGGATTCTGTCCCAGTGATCGCATCACTGTGCCCAATTCTTTTGTCGTGATGGTGCCATCACCATCTTTATCGAAGAGCGAGAATGCCTCTTTGAATTCAGCGATTTGTTCTTCTGTCAGTTGGTCAGCCTGGAAAAAGGTAAGAAAAAATTAATTGCACACATTTATGTAGATACATTTAAAATAAAAACTTGTTTCTCTTAAGGGGGGGTAGGGTTTTTAGGGTAAAAAAAAATCGATTTTGGTTTATTTGAGAAAATGAATGTACATAATCTCAAGAATGTTGTGACCAATTTTTAAGTCAATCGGTGCAAAACTCACAAAGTTAGAGCATTATAACCGTTGGCCGCTCCGACTCGGCTACCTGCTATGGTCGAACTTTAAATCGATTTTCTGGAAAACGACGTTTTTCAAGTCGGTGGACACTTTTTCTCTGAATCTACTCGACCGATCTTCCTGAAATTTTGTACACACTTTCTCTACATAATTACCGAGGTAACGCTGGGAGGTTTTTTTGTTTTTTCAATTTTTGTTTATTTTACAATAAACAATATTATGCGATTTATCGTCTAAAAATCGCACACTTCTACTTCAAATGTTAAAAAAAATTGAAAAAAAAAATTTTTTTAAATAAAAACTCGACAGGGTTACCTCGGACAATTGATTACCTAATGGAAACTCTTTGATTTTTTGATTTCAGATGATCCAATGCTGAGAAAAACTGTCCACCGCAAATTGCCTTTTTTTCGAGATGTCTGCGTAGATCTGCTGTCAACGGCTCAATTTTGTATATTTTCTTGTGAAAATTTTTGAAAATATTTTTGAAATATGAGTTTACAGTATACTAATTGGATAAATAAATTTACATGAATCATCTTTCCAAAAAAAATTCTTAAATAAGTGCATATTTTTAGTGGAATTAACCCTACCCCCCCTTAAAGTGAATATATAATAAGAACTTTTACTTTTAAAATGAACTATACGGCAAATGTATTATTGGCTTAAGAGAACTGAACGAAATCTTTAGTTTGTGGGTATTCATCAAACAATTGAAATTCTACCCACTCAGGCGATTTCAACACATTTTCGATATGAAGCAACAACAATTCATTTTATGGCTTCATTTCAAAATAAATTCCTACTACTGGTTATCACATTCATTGCGCACATAATTACTTATCGCCTTGGCACTAAATGACAAATAATTAAATCTTAAAATTATTTTTTTCAAACTTTAGTTTAAAGACGTGCCTTACAATAGATTAAGAATCTATTACTAGCGAATGACTACTTCTTCACTGTCCACTTTTTATAAAATAAGCTTAATCTAAGCTTAGAATTGCTGACGACAAACCCTCGACACTAAATAACAAAAACACCTACTAGCTAACGTCAGTGGAGGACTCAGCAGTATAATAAAAAATAAAAACAGCGTCAATGTTTGTTATTTCGAATGCTTAAATTAAGATTACCGAAAAACAGTGCTGATAAGAAGTAAATAGTTTACTTCATGACTGCCGAAATTCCTATACCAACTGCGCGACCAACGAAAGTTTTATATTTTTATTGTCGGCTGAGTACTTGCAAATGTTTGAAGCAATGCAATAATGAAAAAACACTTACCATAGTAACAAAATAATAAAAAAATAAAAATATTATCAATTATCGAATCCCGTGTTTTATGAATTTATACTATATGCAACAATGTATTGCAAAAGCACACACCGAGCGATAAATGTTTCAAAATATAATGCGTATTTTATTTAATTGCCTTCGTGTATATTCTTTAAAAAATACGCTTTAATGCTTTTTGTTTCGTAGATCTGTAGTGGAAATGTTGCTATGGAAAATCAACTGTTCGAAGTACGTCAAAGCGGCTATGAGAGTAAACTACTAATTAGAATTTTCGTCAAACTTGACGATTTAGTTTAAAAAGCTTTTTCGCCGCCACTCTCACACCTAACCACTGCACTCTTCTCACACACAACGCTTGCAACGGCAGCAGCGAGTTCAAGGGCTATGCGGCGACAATTTGTTATCTTTGATATGCCACAATGAATATATTATTTTGTTTTATTTATTTTTTATTTTCTTCCAGATAGCACTTCCGTTGCGCGAGCTATTTAAATAAGTGTGTGCGTTTATTGGTAATATTTCTTAGGCAAAGCTTTCTTTTTAATCTTCACTTAAATGCCTATTTTACAATATTTTCTGCAGCAGACTGACTGATTGACAACTGTGAAAACTCCAGAAATTGCTGACAAATTTGATGCTTGCAGCGCAGTGAACCTAGCTTTGCACTCAAGCTCTCGATGACGAGAAGAAAATGTGCTCAATATGAGAGCTAGTGGATATGTAAATCAATGTGAATACATAAACGGAAAAAAAAAAACAACAAAAAATGGAATTTTACAGGTAGAAGACAATCTGAATATGGCGACTAACGTCAAATATAAGTAAATATAAGCAAATAAAGAAATAAAATAAATGTATAAATGAATATACGAAACAAAATATGTGCAATGCAAATAAGCACAAAATAAATGGGGGAAAAATTTGAAACAGATACTTATTATTTGCTGAAACTCTATACGCAAATTGGTGTTGGGTTTCCGCTTAGCGCTTTTGAAAGCAACAACACACACTGGCTGACGTCAACGGATGAGGCAACCGGCTGTGGAGTTGTGAATATCAATGTATGATACATACATATGTATACATGCATTAATGTACATATGTAGAACGAGTAACTGAGAAGTTAATCACATTCATGTATGTATGTATGTATGTGTGTTGTACATACAGCCACAAGCCGATTTGGGTATGCGTGTAATGTTATTTCAATACATAACTTTAAATGAAATTTAACGAATCTCTGTTAACTTGTAGCATAGAAACAACAACCATGTACATGCACATGCACATACATATTTGTTGTTGTTCATGATCGGCCACATGGCCTCGAAGCACATACAATAAAATAAAAATTAGTCAGGATGGAACTTATAAAATGATAATGATCACAAGATTGAATGGTTTAGGTCAAGCTGCTGTTCAAATTTGTTTTTCGCAGTTTTCCCTGTCAGACAAAAACAAGCACACTTGATTACAGGCGTTTCATTAAGCAATTTGTATTTATTTAAAAAAACGCTAGTTAGGTCCATTTGCAAAAAGTCAGATTAAGAGCTTAATTAGATTGTAATAGGTAGATTCACGACGAATTCACATAACATTAGCGAAAAAAAAACACTTAAATGTATTTTGTCTTTGCAATTTGGGTTTTTGAATGTCAAAATTTCTATCAGAATGTACACAAACAAATAAAGCAGCAACATAGAAGCAGGTCACTTTGACATTCAAAATACCAATTCGCAAGAAAAAACAAAATCAGCCGCTCTAGTGACATCACCTGCCTTGGAGTCAAGTTAGACTGCCAGTGAAATATTTTTTTTTAGTTTTTTCCAAGGCGTATTCATTACAGTTGTTGGCACTAGACCAACAACAATGTTTTGTACGTTTGATTATCAAAGCAAAGTATTGGCAAAGAAGAAAACAAAGAATTAATTTACCTTGTTTCATTCTGGGCTGACATCCACATGGACACGGCGAAAGAAAAAAAAATAAGCCAGCTGATTTACCGATACCAGCTTTAATAGTTTCACCTTTGTTGTTTCGGTGTTTCATTTTTTTAATAATGAAGTTTTTGAGCGAATTCGTTTTCTATGTATGTAGGTTGAGTGACTTCGAAGATTTCTTCTCCCAAAAATTTTATTTTCGTAAATACTCTTACATATGTAAAGTTGCATATAGGTTCATTTTAAAATTTATTTATTATTTTAACTGAATTTACAAAAACAAAAATCAGAATCTCAGCCTTGATTACTACGTAAAAGCATTACGCGCCTGTAAGCATGAGAGGAAGCATTTATTTACTATAGCTGATAGGTTCGTCTCATTGAATCCGGTGCGACATCAAATTTGACGTACAGCTAAATAGATTACGGGTTTTTAAGTAGTAGACGCCGTCCGCCATGCCTAAATTCACAGTTGCATGCAACATTCTATTTTCTATTTAAAAAAACGAGTACTGGTAAAAAAAAAAGAAATTATATGGCATACATTTTTATTGATAGTGTTTTTTATTAAATACAAAAAATAAATGCAATTTAAATGAATTGAGTCAATTCAAGTGCACACTTGTCTTTTCAACAAAAGCTCGAAAGAGTATAGAAACAAACCAGGTTTAACTTTTTTCTTCATTATAATAGCCTAGATAGACGGTGGCGTTCATCGTGATTAACGATTTAATCGGGCACTATCTTTGGAATTAAGTGAAGTGGATTGACAAAAAAACATAATTCTTATAATTTAAGCGGATTAGAGGAATTTGCGATGACAACATTGTCGAAAAATAGCAGTTATTTTCTATTGAGTTTGAAAAATAATGAAACTTTTAAAGACAACAAGAAAAACTGAATGCAATACTAATCTGCACTTACATATTCGAAATTATAATTATTGTTTTAATATTTGGAGCAGTTAGAGATAATGAAATTTAAGATTTTTTTTTTAATAAATAATCAGGGCGCCTAATACCGGTATTTGTCACCTGCGATCCATTTTTTACTAACAAAACTATCCAATAAACACGACAGCTGTTCACTAATCCACGTAACGACCGTCTGCCCAAGTACATTTTAATCAGGTTTAACCATCCCGTAATACCGATTAACGCCGCCGTATGTCTATGCTATATTGTTTTTGAATTCTTCAGCGAGTCCCGAATTGGCCCTGAAAAACCCACATATCTAAAAAATCTACCATCTACGAATACCATAAATTCTATAAAAACACTTTTCTGCTTCAACAAGCATTCAAATTATTATTCTTATTTGAATATATTCCATTTTTACAAACGCTTTTTAATTTAGCAAAGAGTCTTTATTCAGAATGACATACAATCAATGCGAATCTATCAAAGGTGGTATCGGAGAATCAGCTGATTTGTTTTTTTTTTCTTTCGCCCTGTCCATGTGGCTGTCAGGACAGATTGAAACAAGGCGAATTCATTTTTTGTTTTCTACTTTTCCAATACTTTGCTTTGACAAGCAAACGTACAAAATATTGTTGTTGGTCTAGTGCTACCAACTTTAATAAATGCGCCTTGCATACAACACATATTTACTTTCATAAGAACAACTGTTTTTTTATATGCGGCAATACTTTCATTTTAGCACCATGTTACGTTTCACACGCCACACCCATTGTGCCAAGCCTCTAATTTCTTTCCAGCCTGATATTTAATTATGGGACTTGAAAGACATTCTAAAGATTTTATTAAAATGCATTCGACTTCTCCTCACAAAATCGACCTTTTAGTTTTGATAACACAGGCGCTTAGCCAAATTTTTACTTTTCGATTTTCTACTACAATTAACATACAACATACATACATACAATCACATATTGTAAAGAAATAAACCCCGATTATGTGAAGTTTTAACCCTTTGGTAGGCAACTTTTTTAAAACTTCGGTTGGGCACCCGGGGCTGGCCTTTTTTCGTCTTGTTCGAGGATCCTTTTTAAGAGTTTATATCCATAAATTGATAGAAAATTATATTTTAGGAAGCTACCTGGAAGCTCAAGTCGTTAGCTATAATAGAAAAATATATAAATTCATGTCCAAAATCGAAAAAGCCAGTCTGGTCAGACCCGAGTGCCCAATGGTCGGTTAATGTATTCACAAGGTATTTAATTTTTTTAATATTCACAATAATCAAAAAATAATCCAAAGCAGCTAATGAGACCCTGGTAAAAAATAAAAACAAAAAAAAAAAAAAATATTGGCTTTTGAAAGTGTCAGACGAATCTGAATAATTGCAGAATAAAACGCGGAAAGCCATATAGCGCCTGGATCGCTTGGTATGGAGTTCTAGGTTTAAGGTGGTTAGGATGGAAATTAGCTGTATATATTAATATTAATATTTTATGTAGAGCAAAATAAATATATGTAGCGGCCGCCGTAGCCGAATGGGTTGGTGCGTGATTACCATTCGGAATTCACAGAGAGGTCGTTGGTTCGAATCTCGGTGAAAGCAAAATTAATAAAAACATTTTTTCTAATAGCGGTCGCCCCTCGGCAGGCAATGGCAAACCTCCGAGTGTATTTCTGCCATGAAAAAACTCCCCATAAAAATATTTGCCGTTCGGAGTCGGCTTGAAACTGTAGGTCCCTCCATTTGTGGACAAACATCAAGACGCACACCACAAATAGGAGGAGGAGCTCGGCCAAACACCTAACAGAAGTGTACGCGCCAATTATTTATTATTTTAAAATAAATATATGTATATATATGTATGTACATGCATACCTGTATGTACATATATGTAAGTAGACTTTTGAGATTTTCAATACATCCAAACTTATACAAAAATGCATATGTATGTACATACATATACATATGTATGTAAATGCTAGCTTACGTCACGTGCCATGCCCTCAAAAACCCAATGATTCATGGCTAGATAAAACTCTTCATATGTACATACACATACGTATGTATTCTCCGCTTAGGTACATATGTATATAAATAGGGATGAATATAATAATGTCTCCACATGTCTCCACACAACACATACAAATTTCCTAAATGTTGTCAAACAAGTAGATCTACACAAAGCGCATAAAAAATAATAGGCAACAACAAAAGGCAGCCGGCAAAATGGAAATGTTCTTGCTGCTAGCTTGAGCGATCTTGACATCGGTAACCGCCATTCATTCATGACTCATAAATATGTATGCGTGTGGCTTATTCATAAAAGCGCACAAAAAGATATCTACCACATGCATATACATACATATGTATGTACGAGTATATCTGCAGATACATACATATATGTATTCATAAGCTTATATACAGCCGACTATTTGTCAAGTTCATAGCGCATAATAAAAAAATTGCTTTTGCCTGCTTTTATTACCAATTTTTGTGTTTCTAATAGATTTTGCAGCAAGTTCCTAAAAATAGTTGGTTTTCAGTAATTACAACAGTAAAATACAATTATTTGCTCTCATTTGTACGCACTTCTAAGTCATTTGTGTAACGCATCTGCACAAAGTATTCAAATATAGTACATATGTACGCACATTCGTCAGGGATATTTAAAATACTCCGAAAGCAGCGGTTTTTTCTTCTTTATTCGTTTGTGAATAGCACAAAAGCAGCTGACACTGCTTGTGCAATGCTTTATACTGCGATATTGTAAGGTAGACGACGACTTGGTAACATGAACTAAAACTTTGTAGCTGGTGGGTGCTGTAACAATAAGTTGTATTTCCCCAGCGATGCCAGACTTATTTATGAACAACATATAAAATAATAAACATTCGCGCACATACATACATACGTATGTACATTTGAATTTAGCAATTGGGCAATAATGTTTACTGAATACGAATTCCCAGTTACAAATGGGCGTCCAACACTTTTAAAAGTGGTCAATATGTGACTGTTATCTTATCAGCGGACTGCCAAAAAATTCAATTATGCCAATTAAAGCCTGTACGTTTTTATCTGCATTCAAATTTTAAATATCCGTCTTATCAGCGAGCAGCTATCGCATATATCACTCTGGGTTTATTTTCTCCTGCATTATGTATTTTTGCTTACGTATTTATGTACATATTTATATAACTTTTGAAAGCCACATTATCAGTATTAAAAGCTTCAAGCTGTCATAAGTACCTAATGTCTGCATACGTACATGCATACATATATGAAGCGTAAATAGCAGGCAGATAAAGACTTGCTGGGTTGCAGAGTTTTGAAAGTCGTTGACATTTTTTTTTACGTTACATTCCAACTGTAATATAAATAAATAAATTGTTAAAAGGTATGTAGAATCAATTGTAGCGAAGTGGTAGAGAAACGTTAGTACATACATACAATGCTATATTAATAACATGCCAAAGTAGAAATGGAGCGCCACTGCACCAAATCAAGAAATCAAGTGTCGGCACCCTCACGAGCACTTTCACCAGAAGCACGCCACCTGCCAGCCAACCAACAGATTTGTAGTGGGCGTTGCGTTTTCGTTGCATGCACATACGTATGTATTTATTTACAGCTGCACATGTACATATGTACATACATACATAAATGTTTGTTTTTAATTTAATTTCATGAGTGTCATTTATAGCAAAGCAGTTTTCATTTACATTTACATATCTGTAAAGTCGTCTACATCGGGTTTTTGGGGGAAAAATACGGCTATTTAATTCACAAATCCTTATAAAAACTTAAATGGTTCCCATTCACACAATTCTAACTTTTAGGTAATTTAGTATCTTTCGCGACTCAGCTGCATGTTTAACCGTACCTTAACAGCCTGAATATGTATAAAAAGGGAAACCATAGTAGAAACACAGGGTTGTTTTTTTAACAATATTTAATACCTGGCGTACTTATAATTTTTTATAATAAGTAAAAAGGACAATTTCAGCAGAAAGATAAAATAAAATTATGCGTATACTGGAATCAGTTTCCAGATAAATTTATATATACATATCGCACCCTAAATACAAAAGGGGCACAACTCAAAATTTTCCACACCCGAGCTTGACTTGTTTACAGTAGCACAGAAAACAAACTATGTGACATATCACGCTGAAATTTGCCATGTAAGCTTATAACAGTCCTACCAAAAAACAAAAAAATTATTTTTGCCATATGTCATCCGCGGACCGTTTTATTGATAACGTCTCGTTCATATTTGAGCAGAAGTACATTTTGAGTTGTGACCCTTTTGTATTTAGGGTGCGATATGTATTATTCAATTTAGTATTTTTCTCAACTCAGGTGCATGTTTAACCGTATCTTATACGCATAAAAAGGAAAACCATAGAAGAAACACAGGGTTGTTTTTTTAACAATATTTAATACTTGACGTGACTAAGAATTTTTTATAAGAAAAAGAGGACAATTCCAGCAAAAACAAGCACTAAAATTATGCGTATCCTGGAATCAGTTTCCCGATAAATTTATATCTACATATGTATGTATGTATATAAAAACATTATTTGAAATTTTAATTGTTTTCGTATAAAACGAGAAGCTGAATTTTCAGCGAAAATTTGTATATACATATGTACATATCTACATTATGCATTCACTAGCGAGAAAAAGTCTGCGTTAAATTTTTCGTTCTTCAATATTTACAATGTTTGCTATGCTAAATCTTTTGATCTAATTTTTTATTAAAAAAAAAAAAAAAAAAAATCAAGAAATTTCAATTAATTGTCAAAAAAAATCTAATTTACATACATAATTTTTAAACAAAATTTTATGATGCAGTTTTAAAGCTCATTCAAAAATTGCTTCGATTTTTAACAATTTTTTTAATTAGGATATTGGAAATTTTCATCGTATTGTATTCAATTGTATGCAAGAAAATCGTCACAAATCAACGCGATTTTATAACGACTTTATAAACTTTTCACTTTATTGTACTAAAATTTAATGGACTATAAACTGCGTACACATAATTCTGATTAAAGTTGATAATTTTTTTTAACCGGTAGATTTGTGAATTTTGTACAAAGTCTGAAATTTTGTTTTATAAGGTTTTTGTAATACAATTAAATACATATGTATGTACAATATTTCTATAAAAAATGTAAGGGACAAATTTTGCATGAAAATTATCGCGAATATTGTAACAAGATGAAGTGACCTAAACAATTTATATTAATTTCAATTAAGGGCCGTGGCAAAACAAATAATAAACCCACTACGCTCTACACTAATGGCAAGTTTACGCACATTTCCGCCCTGAATTCACTTCCTTGAACTATTTACAGATTACAACTCTGTCAAACTAAAAAATGTAAACGAAGTAGTGCGAAGTAATTACGCCAAATGTAAGTAATAATGCCAACTTGTAAATTGCGAAAAATAGTTGATAATAAAAGCGAAAAGTTACGTATAAATATGAAGAAAAAAATGTTACATACATATGTATGTATGTAAAACAAAATAAAAGCAAAAAACCTTTATGCGCGCTTATGTACATACATATCCATTTACATAAACGAGAAACCGCGTAAACTCCACATTTGGATTTCAATTTTTCCATTCATTATTCTTATTTTGTTGTCGCTTCCAATTGGCCCATCGAAAAAATTGGCATACACTCATGTCCTATTTATCACCACTTGTCATCTTTACCTTTCGTCTATACATACATACACATGTACATAAATATTTTGTAAATAATGTTAACTTTACATTTTAAGCATAACCGCCGAACTTCATCACTGGTTTCCTTCATTCGTTCTTTGCAACACCCTTCTTTTTACTTCTACAACAACAAACATGCGACAAACTGACTGACTGTCTGTCCGTTCGTCCGTTAGATTTGCAGACCTTTCACTCTCCTTGCGCCCCTTTTAACATTTTATTCCCCTTCATCATTTTCCTGATGATGAACAGCAACAACTAATATACAACAACGAAATAAGCACAATGAAATTTGCTCGCCGGTAATATCAGCCGTTGCGTTGTTGCCGTCGACATAAAGCGAAAAATGTTGAAATAGCCGCAGACGGCGATAACCGCAATGCGGCAAAGTAGCGGTAGGCAACGGTTCAAAAGCGAACGAGGTGAATGAAACGGATGTACAAAGAACATGCGCATCGTAGCGAAAGCAAATACACATATATATGTACATATCTACATGAATGCACGGGAGCAATAGCAAACAAACAAACCCAGGCAGAGAAAACAGAAAGTATACACTAAAGAAACATGACAATAGCCCCTGTTGCACGGCCAACAAAACCAACCACAATGAGCCAGTTGGCCAGTTGGCAAGATGGAAACATTGCAAAAGCAGAAAAGCCGAAAAGCGCTTTATCCATACCAAAGTGGCGAAAACACGGGAGCAACGAAATGCCCAACTGACGAGCAAATGTGTGTGAAACGGTTAAGCAGTGAACGCGAGAGAAACGAGAGTAGTTAAGCGAAAATAAAGCGTGCAATGAAAAAAATGAGAGAACGGTTGGCACAAAAAAAGAGCGGTGGCGACAGCGAGATACCATTGTGATGAGTGGTTTTTTTTATCAAGGGATAGATAATAAAAATGTACCGAGATTACAGAGGGTGGGTTTAACTGACTTGTCTGGCAAGCTACTCCGTCTATAAATTCCAAATTGCCTGAAAAGTAGTAATCTTTCCATAAAAAAAAGTTAACTAAATACTTTAAATGGCCGTTACAAATATTCAAACAACGTAAATTTTACTAAAAATAATCAGTCCTCACTGTACCCAGCGCGGGTTTATTTTTCTTTTATCACTTAACTCGAATGGTTAACCAGATAAGTTTAATAAAAACTACTAAAATAAGAGCAATAATTTTAGTTATAGCAAATTGAGTGAAAATATTAGTACGAAATGAAATTTTAAATGTCTATAGCAACCACGATAACAGGAATATTATCGATTGTTTTCAGTTGGCGCAACTATCATTTTTTTTTTTTTAGAATGAGGCCATTCAAAGGTAGGCACAATAAATACAACTTCTAGGCGTTAGAACTGATCTTTAAATTAGTTCGTTTAAACAGTTATCTTACTCCTTAACTAACTGCTTGACGTTAAACGACATGCAAATTTTATTAAATCATTTCTATTGCTTTTGACACACAATTTTTGATAAACAAAAACGTGCAATGAACTCAGAACAGAAAAAGGCAGGTAGCAAAGTAAAAATACCCTACATGAGTAAAATTACTGTCAATTATAATAACACCGAATATAGTACTCTTTCACTTATAACAAAAAATATATGTACATATATAGGGATATGGTAGATTTATATAAATAAATGTGTTGGCAGACATGCACTCGAATAGCTTTTTACAGTTATTAAATTATATTTCGGCATGAACATATTTTTGCGCACTCTATGCTGCATAATGTAAACTTTCGCGTTTTGTTATTTATCGCGCTGCTGACACATTTCACACTTGCAGCCAAAAATGAAACATTATAGTGGATGACACATTAAATTTTGCTCGCACCGTTAGCTCTAGCCACATAGTCATATAGCCGTCATGCAAACACTTTTTAGTAATGCTAACAGTAAACATAATATACATTTGTATGTAGATCACATGTCCGCAAAAATATATTGAACAAGTTGCTGTTAATAAAGAAAGAGGCGATAAAATGATTTAAAAACATTTATGCCAAACACATGTACGTACACATGTAGTTGAAGTAATTGACTAAATGAATAATTAAAATTTATAATTTTTTGAAGAGGCTTATTAAGAAAACACTCATAGAAATATAAAAAAAATTGTAGTAAAATTTTAATTTAATTTAATTTTTTTTAGATAGAATTAGAATACTTACTAATTAAAGAAAAAGAAACAATACTTTTAATAATGAAAAAATAAACATTTGTACAAAAAAAGTACAATAGTCTAGAACATAAAAACAATTATATTGATGAGTCAAAAACTTTTTCTCGTTTTGGCGAATTTAAACAATTGGGCATATAGTATGTATGTATATAAATGAAAGTGAAATGAATTTCATTTATAACGCTATTTAGTTAGCCTTGCTGACTTTGCATAGGCTCTTTGTAATTTGCACAGCTGTCAACTGTTGTTTGATTCTTACCCAACAGAATTTGATATTTTAGAAAGAATATGAGTAATTAACTACTGCAAATAATGAGTAATCTACTAGAAAATAATAAAAATATGTATTTACCATTTCTGCTGTTGTGTTTTTGTTAGTTGGTTAAAGGTGGAAAGTTAAAATTAATTATCTGCTTATTCTGCTGATTTCTCCTGTCGCTGTTACCGCTGCTACTGCTGTTGCTGTTGGGGTGGTTTCTAACTGGTTATCCTTTGCCTGGAAAATCAAAACCAATACAAGATCTGGAGAATCATACTTTTTTGAGTTGTTTTCGCATTTTTTTTACAATATTTATTTTTATTTAAAACATTGCGTAGCGTTCGCATAAATATTACTTTTGTAGTTTTAATACATTTTTTCTTTTACTTTAACAATTAATATCACGTTTTAAGTTGAACAGTTACCCCTCTTTTCTAAAATTTTCAAAATTTATTTAGTACATAAAGATATCTGGCAGTACATGTATTATGATAAAAACACTGTTTAGTATTTTATTTTTGGCTGGAAAAACATGTACCGGAAACAAAGTCGTGTTCCTTCGAAATATCTCAATTGGTATATGGGCGTTTGCCAAAAATCTAAAGCTACTACAACTCGCGGCTAATCGTGTCTTACGTATACTTTGCGGTAACTCAAACCCCGATTCTTTAGTTCCCTTTTTTGTTTTTGCTAGTTTCAAATTTTACAGCAAATTTGCTTTTGTCAGCCACCTAGCCACATCAACACATTCACACGTACTCGCAGCACTGAACACGAGTCGAGCCAAAAGTTGGGGCGAAGGCGAATTCGCGTATGTTCCAGTTCAAAATTTCAAATTTTTTTTTGCTCGTTTTGATTTAACTTGAAAACTTTTTGTCTAATACTTTTATTTGTGATTTTAAAAACCAAAACTTGAGAAAAAATGAACTTGGTATAATATTAGGACTTTAAAAAAGTGAGAAGAAAGAAATTATACCCGTTGCCTAATTAATATTCCTGGCAGCTTTTTGACTTTTTTGGCTCAATACTTTCTTGTATTTATAAAACAGACGAGACTATTTAATTTTTAAGTCCGACACGGTTAACAACTCAATTGCAACTGCGCTAGCGGTTGGCTACGCCAAGTCACTTTACAGCTACACAAAATTCTTCCAAACGCTTGTTAGCTTGTTTCTCTGCGCTTTTACGGCTCTGCGCTTGTGCTCCCATCGCTTCTGCCTCATTTCGGTCTATTGTCATTTTCCCATTTTCCTGCCTTTTCGCTCTGCTTTTTGATGGCCTCTTGTTATTTTCTCATTCTTCGTGCTGATTATTGATTCAAGTGCGCATTCGTCTGCTTCTTCTTTATTTACCGTTTCAACATTTACTTTTCGCACAATTCGCCGCCACTAATTTTGCTCTGCTGCGGTTCGTTTATTTTCTACTCTATTCTGTTTGGTATCTTGCTCTCTGTGCGATTTCCCTAACTTTCGTTCAGTTACGCTCACTTCATTTGAGTCTCTGCTGCGGGTAGCCGCTCTGCTCTCGCACCTATCGTACAATGCTAACGTGGTTATTTACTTCCACCCAGATCGGCAAATTCGTTCGCCTCAAACGCATTGCAGTACTGCTTCGGGTATGTTTTATTTTCTTTTCTTTTTTTATTGTTCGTACATTTTAATGCTTGAATGGTTCGTAGCAAAGACTATTATGTTCAATTCACATTATTCGCTTTAACTTTGGCGAAATTCTTGTTACACCGCTGTGGCATTCATCGTGTACTGGCCCGACCCCCTCTAAACGGTGTTACATTCCATATACATGTATGTAGGTATGTACATGTGTACATGTTAAGTGCTTGTTCGCATTCTGCATTTCTGCAAAATGAGATTTACAGCGCTGCCAACTCACGAAGTTTGCATATTCTCAATGCCTTTTGCCTTCCTCTTGCTGGCCATGTGCAAATGTTCGGGAAGGCGCGAGAGTAGGTGGAACGAGCATGTAGCTTTAACAAGTTGGAGAAGATGGATAAGGATGTGTTAATGCGTAAGCGAGTTATTAGTGAGCAGCTTAGCATAGGAAATCTTATTACAATTTATTTTGCACATACATGCACATATGTACATATATACATGCACGAGTGTGTAAAATCGCGTCTATATGTATATATATTTATATACAAGTACAAAGTGGAATTTGGGGATTTGAGTAAAAAAACTATGCACATGTTTGCTGATGCGTATGTATGTGTGTATAAGTGCGCATGTGGCCTGAATCTGGAAATAATGGTGTGTGCTTCCGGTTCCGGTTTCGGTTCTACATACAAACTTATGCGCTTTGCTACATATTGTGGAGGCAATAGTAGAATGTAGGAAGGTAAATCTCGTATTCCAGAACTATAGGACTGGGTCATTGCAAGATAGAGACGGTCTGCACCCAAACCACCAACAAACTTTACAACTGTCTCTTTCTGGCGATAGATTTGCAAAGGATTTGATGTTTCCAAAACAGTCTTATCTACATTATCGCAAAGGCAGTGATGTATATTCTGCCAAGGACTGATACCAAAGCTGCAATCCCCAAACATTGTTTGAAGCTCGAGAATTTGCGGACATGACGGACCTTCGCCTATAAAAATTTGTTTTGTTGTGAATAGTCCCCTATCAAAGTTCTAAGGATAACTGCGTCCAAACCAATTTGTACAAGAAAATGTCATTGATTCTAAGAACAGTTTTAACAGCATTATACCAATAGTTACTGGGTTGCAGGACAAAGCAGCGGTTACAAGAAGTGACAAAAGCGACAGGAGAGATGAACAGCTCTACGAGTGCCGTTTCTACTAATGACTGATGACTGTTTGTTTAAGCAACTTAAATTCGTATACCTAAGTGCATTTCTAAAAACAAAACAAATAGCAGCATTATTTAGAGAGCCGAAGTCCTGTTATTACGAATGCTTGTACCGGGATTTCAAAATTCAAGGAAGTGCAGAAAATTCAGTGACCAAATATGGCTGAGCAAAAGAACTAGCGGGGTATTACAAAGAGCACGCAAAGAGAAGGCCATTTAATAAATCTGAATTCCTTGCAAAGGCGAAGGGCGTCATGTGGAAAAATGTTTGAAGGAAATTAGGGACTTCTGCAAAGAAATATCTCTCACAACGCTATGTACTCGTTTCCACGAATATGGTTAGTTTCGTGGGCGCCCAAAAACTGCACAAAAATCCTAATATAATCCCGCCGTAGCCGAATGGGTTGGTGCGTGATTACCATTCGGAATTCACAGAGAGGTCGTTGGTTCGAATCTCGGTGAAAGCAAAATTTATAAAAACATTTTTCTAATAGCGGTCGCCCCTCGGCAGGCAATGGCAAACCTCCGAGTGTATTTCTGCCATGAAAAAGCTCCTCATAAAAATATTTGCCGTTCGGAGTCGGCTTGAAGCTGTAGGTCCCTCCATTTGTGGAACAACATCAAAACGCACACCACAAATAGGAGGAGGAGCTCGGCCAAACACCTAACAGAAGTGTACGCGCCAATTATTATTTTTTTTTTTTTTTAATCCCACTTTTACAGGACATACGACATCAATTACATAAAGCGAAGCATGAGTACCTTGAATTAATTGAGTATGGATGCATTGCTTTGACGCGGCAATACTTCGAATTTGAATCCTATTGAAAATTTTTGGCCTCATCTTAAAAGCAAGGTTTACCAATTCCGAAAACCTACAAAAGCGATTTTAAAAGAAAACATCCAAGATATGTGAAGTAATTGCGCTGAACTAGAAAAATATTCTAAAATTGCATCAAAAGCACGCCAATAAGAATGATGATGTTTGGCCACCCCTCTAACCACACCATTTTGACATGCCAGAAATGCAATCGGAGGTTTGCATTGCCTACCTTTGTGGGTCATTTACTGTTTCATGCCCAAAGTGGGCATTCAAACGCAGGCAAATCGAATGGTAATCACGCACAGAACCACTCGGCTATAGCGCCTGCCATCTACTATTATAAATCTATATTCATACACGCATATATTAGCACACACATACATATCCGCACACGTATGTAGCATAGTGTAATAAAAATGGCTATGGTTATCGACTCAGATCTTTAACTATTAAAATATTGTAGCAATGCAGCAGAAACATTCCACACATATTAATACGTGTGCAGTTACATACATACATATGTTCATACATACATATACAGTGTAAACTTAGATCTTTATAGTGGAAATTTGCAAACAAGCAATTGATACACTTGACTGCACACATATAAAGGGTCATACATTTTTACGTGTGCTTATATAGGCAGCTATGTAGTAATAATAAAATTGATAAGATTATCTTGAAAAGTTATCGAAAAGTAATAATTTTAAAATATTTGTCTTTTATGGTGCACATTGAGATTAGAAATTCATTTTGAACTAATTTAATATATTTCAGAAAGTTTCGCTTTGAAGGCCTTTGTTAATTATAAATTGTTTAAAATGCATGCTGGGAGTTTAGTCAGAACAGTTAAGATCAAAGGACTCGTTCTCCATTTTGGTGGCTTTCAAGCTGAATTGGCGACTATACAGGTAACGTGACATTCAACAAGTCTTCGATCAAAAGTGGTCGCAAATAACAACGCCGTCATATTTTCTGTTCTGAACACGCTTGACTTTGTTCCCCAAACAATCGGGATATGAATTCGCTCATAAACTGTCACTTCCCAAAAAATGTATGTGAAATGTCTCGTATGAAGTTGCAAGAAGAACAACAACTCTAGCACGAACAATTACAAAAGTATAGCAGGCTGCCGCATATTCTTCAACGGGATGGCTTAGCAGTTTGTTTTCAACCTGGGATTGGAACAGTGCCACCGAATTTACTATAATGAGGCAGCAGCATGCAAGCGAAGTCAACTCCCAGCCGAAGCAGCCAGTTTAGCAAACAAGCGTGACCACCTACGCCAGGTCGATCCCGGGGATCACCGCATAAGGGAACTCAATTCGGAGATCTGGCAACTGGTAAATCAACACAAGCGGACCAAATGGGTTGAGCACCTGAAGACCTGCAACTTCACTACTGGTGTGAGTAAGCTCTGGTCCACCGTAAGGGCCCATCACCTTTAACGGTTGCACTTCGTCGGACCCGAAGAGATGCGCGAGCTATTTTAGCCAACTTTTCACATTGCATCCTCCGGCCGACAGAACCAAGCGTCGTCAAAATCATCTAAAGCCATTGGCGCTAACGGACTGAACACACTAATGCTGAAGCAGCTGGGACCATTGGGAGTAGGATTTCTCACAAGGGTTTTCAACCTGTCCTCGGCCACTCTCATTATTCCTGACAAGTGGAAAGTAGGGAGAGTGGTCCCGCTACTGAAACCTGGGAAACCCGACAACCAAAGGGGAATCTTATCGGCCGATAACTCTCCTTTGCCCAGTAGTCCTAATAGCGTTGGCCTTGAAGAAGACTTTCGACACTGTCAGCCATTCCACGCTACTAGATGATATTTATCAGTCGACACTCGCGCCAGGGCTGAAGAGTTGGTCCGCCAACTATTTGAGCGGTCGTCACTCCTCAGTGATAGTTATTTCGAGACCAAACATCCAAACAGAAAAACATCAAGTAAGGTGTTCTGCAGGGTGGTTTCCTTTCACCCTTACATTTCAACTTCTATCTATCGAAGCTCTAAAAGCAGTCTCCTTGGTCTCATACGCTGACGACTGCACGATAATGACATTGATGGCCTGTTCGCCAAAGTGAACTTCTACCTCACCCACCTTTCTCGCCTTTTCACTGCGAGGAATCTCCAACTATCCCCCACTAATTTCACGGCGACTCTGTTTACCACCTGGACAAAGGAGGTCAAACTGCAATTCAGAGTAAAAGTCGATGACACACCTATTCCGACTGTCAACAATCCCAAAATTTTAGATGTAACCTTCGTAACCTCTCCTTCTCTGCGCACACAACCGCAATTGCCACTAAAGTCCAAAATCGCAACAAGGTCCTCAAATCGTTTGCCGGTAGCACTTGGTACGAGTACAGTTGTACTTAGAGAGATGAACTTAGAAATTGGGAAGGGATTCCAACCTTGTTGTTTTCACACTGATCTTAAACTTAGCTTTAGTATGCCAAAATGAACTAAGCAGATGAGAAGAAAGTCAATTTGCCAGTAAGCGTTCCCACGGAAGTCGGTTATACAGGGTCCGGCACTCGAAGTGTAACCAATTAAAAAGGCCATAGATTTTGTTTGGAAAATTACTTTTATCCAATTCAAAGTAAAAAATGTGTGAAAATAATGCAAAATTAAGAATCAATTTACTTTTGCTCGATATGACCACCTTTTGCCTTGACTATGGCCTAGAGACGGTCCAGAAACGAAACGCAAGCTGCCCGAATGTGACTTGCAGGTATTTTAGCCCACTCGCGGACAATGGCTTTTTCAGCGCCTCGAGACTGGTGAATCTTTTAGCCTTGCTCTCTAAAACAGCTCAAATAGAATAATCCATCGAGTTCGCGTCTTTTGAATTTGAGAGCCATTGTGTGGACGTTATGAAGTTTGGAACGTTGTTTTTTAGCCATTCTTGGTTCACTCGAGCTTTGTGAGACGGTGCCGAGTCCTGTTGAAACGTCCATGGTCTGTCACCGAAATGTTTGTCTGTCCATGGCTGCAAAGCAACTTCGAGAATACTTTCCCGATTATATTTCGCATTTACCTTGACGCTAGGCTGGATCAAAACGATTGGAGAGCGCCCATCTGTGGTTACAGCTGTCCAAACCACTACCTGTGGCGGGTGCTGCCTCCCGGTGGCCAATCGATGACTCAATTTCTCCTATGAACGGTCGATCAAATAAACCCTATCGTTTTGGGAGTTTATGAATTGCTCAATTTGGAAAATTCTCTCGTCAAAGAACGCAACGTTCGGAAATGAACCGCTTTCGCCCAAGCGAAGCAACTCCTTTGCTCTCTCAAGTCTGACTTGTTGCTGCTTTGGTGTGAGATCATGCGTCTTTTGGATCTTAAAGGCTTGACCTTGAGATCCTTTTATGGGGAATGTTTATGCTGCTGCAACAACAAAGTCAATTTGCCGCAAATTGGCATAACTGGTGCATTGAAGCTAAGAGACTAATAGGTTCAGCAGGCAAAAGGGCTCCTGCACCTTCTTATATTGAACTAAGAGAAGCATATTTCAATAAGTTTCTTATCAGTTTTTTTATGAGCCGATTGTTTAACTTCAGTATGGATTTAATATTTGGCCATCAGGATTTGCGTTTCTACAATAAACGGCCATGTGCGACGCGGCCTACAAGTGTGACGCCTCATAATTGTCCGCAATGTTTTGTGTTGTTAAGGCCAAAGTACTGCGCCTGAATTGAAAGCGCGGTAGCTGTTGGACGCGAAAAATGGCGCATTGCTGTTATTGCCCACTTGTCTTTAGCATCTACACACATGCATACGAACACACACATACACACATACAATGCAGTAGTAAGAGTAACAGCCGCAACACGACAACGCATTTCCCTTCAAAATCCACCTCTCTGCCACCACCACTTTGCAGCGCCACCGCATTCATCAGACGTAACCCTACTGCGGCGACTGCCGAGTCGGTTGCAAATAACGCAGCGATATGGACATGGCGCGTCATGCGAGTATTCAATTGTTGCGCCAAAGAGTTAATATGACTTGCCAATGCATAAATGCGTGGCACATTGATTGGTTGACTGGTCGACTGGTTGGCTGGTTGATCAGTTAGCTGGCGCTGGTCGACTACTTTGAGTTATGCCTGTGGTTGTTGCAATGCAGCGGTTATGCGGCAGTGCAAATATTCAACTCAGGCGAGACATTTTCTTTTCTACGCCTTGTTTGCTGGCTTGCGTTTTTTCACCCCCTTTCTTCCCACTCGGTTTCTTTAGTTCTTTTTTTTTTTGCATGTTTTCCTTTGGTTTCTGGTTTTCTTTTGCCACATTGCAGTTGTCACCCGATGACAATGCGGCAAAGCTTAAGACAAAGCGCAGCGCAGCACAACACAGAGCGAGGCAAAACACTGCAAAGCCAAAGCCAAGCCAAGCCAAGTAAAGCCAAACCAAACCAAACCAAAGCGAAAGCCAGTAAGCAAAATGGAAGTGGAAGCGCAACGACGCAGTCAGTCCAATGCGAAGGGCTCTTAATGTGTTCTTGAAATAACTGTTGGTGTTGTCGTTGTTGTTTTTCGTATTTTTTTTATAATTTTTTTTTTCTGGTTTAGTTGGCATCGCTGCTGCTGCTGCTACAGCAATTGCTGCTCCTGCAGCTATAAGTGTTCTTGCGTTTTTTGTTCGATTTTGTTGCAATTCCACATCATCGCACAGTCCCAAGCGCTAAAGGAATGGGTACATACATAGGTAAATAAACCTACATACAAACATACGAACAAACAAGAGCACATGTACTGGCGCGGGGCGGACACAGTTTTTGCCGCATTATGCTGAGCTACTGCTGCTTTTGCTGTTGCTGCATTCATTCATTCATTCATTCACTTACCAAACATTCATTCTCGCCGTGCACCGACGAGGTTACTTATGAGCCAACTGCCACTGTTTGTAGTTGCGCATTGCGAATTAGCGTAGATTTTCTTAACATCTTTCCTCCATAAACATCGCAGCAGGTTATACAACAAGTGCACGTGTGCGTTTGTGTGTATTTTTACTGTATGCATATGTTTGTATGTAGGTGCATGAAAAGGGAAATAAGCATATTTGTGTGTATGTGAACGTGTGTGCATATTAGCTTAGTGGTGTATATTTAAGGAGGCCAGCATATGTGCATACATACACGCACCCATCCATACTAAGTTTATCTGCTTTTATTTACATATACATATTTATATATTTATATAAATAAAGGTCCATGTGCACTGGCATTTGCATTTCTTGCACAATCGCTTGTACTTTACGAGCTTAAGTTAAGCCGATTCTCCTGCTCACAGCGGCACAACAAAGCAAATATAAAAAATATTTGTTGTACGAGGATATTTGCTGTTAAAGTACCCCATTATGAGCTAGGGGTTTTGATCTTTTGGAACCTGTAAATGAATGACGATATTCGAAATAATTAATAATAGAATGTATTTTTCGGTACTAACGATGTCAATCCCGGTATTACGGGATGCCCGTATTTTTAGGCCTTTTACTACGGCTGTTTTTACAACTACAAAAGGTTTAGTCATGAAAATTTAGCGATAAGCTGTATGAGATTTACGACGACATAGACATAGCCCAGCGAATAAAAATCCAGTGGCTACGTTGGCTGGGTCATGTCGTCGAATGAATACAAACGCTGCGGCTTTGAAAGTATTCCATGCGGTACCAGCTGGTGGTAGCAGAGGAAGAGGAAGACCTCCTCTGCGTTGGAAAGATCAGGTGGAGAAGGACTTGGCTTCACTTGGTGTATCCAATTGGCGCCGGTTAGCACGAGAAAGAAACGACCAGCGCGCTTTGTTAAACTCGGCCAAAATCGCGTAAGCGGTTGTCGCGCAAATTAAGATAAAGAAGAACTAGACAGCTGCAGTACACAAACAAACAAGCAATGGAGCGCGTAAAGATGAAAATAAAGATTTCCATCACTCAAAGTATATATGTATATTTGTATATATGTACATATATATGTATATTTGTACCTATATATATATGTATATTTGTTTTTATTTAGTAAAAAAAAGTTTTTCAAAACCAAGAATGGGGATTAATTTTGCGCCATCTTTGTTGTTTTCTTGCATATGTAAAAAACAGGAATTCTAGAAATAAACAATTTTTGAATGAGTAACATTTTCATTTTCACAAAATTCATAGACTCTTAAACTCTAACTTAAAAATTGTTTAACTAAACGAAGTCGTTTTTCATTATGATCGTTGGTTTGTAGAAAGAGTTTTGTACTTTCTTACGAGTAAAATACTTCTGTGGGACAGTAATGATCACAATGACATTATTTATATGTAGAATACTGGCAGATAGGCGGCGTAAATTGCATGCGAAATTGTTGTGATTTTTTCCCCTTCTGTCTCACCCTTCAAAAAATATTTAACCAAAGGGTTGGCAACACTACACAACTGCACCAATGTCATTCTTGTGTTTTTGTTTTACACTGATATTGAAAAAACTAACGATTCAACATTGAGCGCTATGGGTTAAAATTGGAAATGAGAAAAAGCAGATTTCAAGTCATAATTTTGGTGGCCTTCGAATAGTTTTTGAATTTTAATTGTAATAATACCAATTTTTTTGTTGGATCTAGTCTTCAACCAATACCTGTAAATTATGTAAATTGCGAGCTGTATGAGAATAATGTAAACGGATTATTAATTTCTATTTGAATTCAATAGCAAGCTCATTTCACTGAATTTAGATTATTTTAGCAAGTGGCAACACTATCAATTTTCATTTCATTTTCATACCTCTTTCTTTTTGCACCCGTATGCTCGTATTTCAGCGGACATGTTTACTAAGTTGGATAGGGTTAACTCAAACAGGTGGCAACAATCTCCAAAAATATTTTTCAAAATAAGCTTTTTAAATTTCTTTCATTTGACAGCCATACTTTGACAATATTACTTGAATAGTTTATTTTATTTAAATTCATTTTTTAAACAGTTGGTAACCCTACTCAAAAATATATTCATTTTTATACCTCTTTCCTTTTGCTCTCATATAGTAGTATTCCAGTGGACTTATTTATTAAATTGAATAGGGTTAACTTCAACAGGTGGCAACCATCTCCAAAAATATTTTCTAAAATAAATTTTATTATTTTTTTTGCATTTGAGAACCACACTTTAATAGTTTGGCTTATTAAAATTAATTATGTAAACAGGTGGCAACCCCATTTAAATATGTATTCGAAATTCAGGTTTTTAAAATATCTGTCCTTTGCTAGTCATATTACTATATTTCTTTTATTTTATTAATTTACCTTTAACTTAACTTTTCACACAGATTGCAACCCTCTTCAAAAATATTTTCGAAATAAAGCCCTTTTACATCGATATTACAATATTTGATTGAACTTATTAATTTAACCATTAACGGCGGAAAGGCCCCGTTACGGAGACATACTCGTACTATGATACTTATGCGATAGAAAACGGAAGGCCCCAATGCGGGGACATGAAAAGAATTCGGTTTTCATTTCATTTATTTATCATCGCTGTAGTTTTCTCTAACAAATATTGCATCTTTGTACATCCTTGGTTTGTTGATCATACACTGACAATATAGTGAATTCATATCAAAATAAATCAGTTTAAATTTAGTTTAAGTTTTCATCCTTATAAGCATTTTAGAATTTCACCTAATTTTCCGTCGTCTTATGGGCGAGTCTTGCAAAAAAAGCTCTCGGCCGTTAAGAGTTAATTTTTTAACAGCTGGCAACTTTCTTAACAAAGTATATTTTCCAATCCAGGTCATAAACTAACTGTATGCAAAATTTCATGCAAATCCGTTCAGTCGTTTTCGCGTGATTGTGTCACAAACATCCAAACTGACAAACACAAACATACAAACTTTCACATTTATAATATTAGCAGGATTATATTTCCATTTCGCCAATTTATCACATACATACTCGTACATATATATGTACTCATACATACATATATGCATATAGAACGTTTCGATTTGAAAGCGCCTTTTTGTATTTTGATGCTAATCTTTCCCGTAAGTTTTTCAACGTAAAGGCCAAAATGTGTTAAAAATTATAAAACTTTTTTTCAATCTGCAACAAATCAAATATGACTAAATTTATTGGAGTACTGTTTTTTTTCTAAAAAATTTAAATGCTTACTATCACTCTGCATTTATTAAATTTATGAATTATTTCTTATTACCAATAACGATTTGAAATTTGAAAACGAGAGTAACGTTTGCTCATTTGTTATTGTGTTGCTCACTACTGTTTCATATATCTTTACTTCGCCTTAACGGCGAAATATTTAAATAAATAAATACTATAAATAAAATAATAAACGGGACAAATATCTAAAATAAAGGCTTTTTACTTCTTGAAGTAGCGCACGCCGTGATCGAACTGAAGAAAATGATTTCGACGGGGATCATAACGAGCATAACTGGAGGTCAACACTCAAACAACTGATGTGATGTAAAAAATATGCTCAACAGTCACTCATTGGGATAATGTGTCTCATAAGTATTGGAAGGAAGTACCGAAATTTCGGGATTGTTTGATATCCCGTCATAATTTGTAATTTTTTACAATAATTAGAAATGAAGTGAAAATTTTGGAGTAAAATCTTATTGAAAGAATGGTGATATTAATTCAAGTTACAGAATAAATTTTTTCCTTACAAAAAACGAGAGCGAAATGCAACCTTGCCAATTCGAAATCATATTCAACACTTAGCCCTTACGAACACGTTTTAAATAGGGGGCAAAAATAATCATGCAATTTTGTTTTTGAATAACTATTTTACTAAATAAAAATAAATATATACTATATACTTTGAGTGATGGAAATCTTTATTGTGATCTTTACGCATTCCATGGCATGTCTGTTTATATAGTGTAGCTGTCTAGCTGTCCAAGTCTCAAAAATGATTGTGATTAATTTTACGCCACCTTGTATAATAAACCATAAATTTCCCGTTTTTACACTAACATAAGAGTTTTAAGCCACAAGGGAAATTTAAAAATGTAAGAGAAAATATTTTTCTTATACAGACGACTCTCGTTAAGTCAAACCTGCGATATTTTGAACCTCTCATTAATTCAAAGTTATCACGAGTCCTCTACAAAATCTCTTTATATTTCGAATTATGTCCATACATTTTTATGCACTCTGTAATTCGAACGAAAAAATCATCGCTACGGCGCGGTAATTCGAACTCATATGGTCAAACACTCGATAATTCAAATTTGCAAAGTTTTTTGGTGTGTTAGTAAGAACTGTGAATTTTGGGTCTCCCCTGAAAATATCTTTACTGTGCACATTTTGACTCAAGCTTCGTACGAATCGCTTCGTTGGTATACAGATTAAAAATTTCTAATAAATATGAGTCCTAAAAAGTATAAATGTTTGACGATTGCTGAAAAGAAGAAATTATTTGAAAAAATTGAAAAGAAGAATTTATTCGTAAAAGAAGATCAGGCCAATTCGCGAATAGTTATGGATGATGAAGAACCATCAATGGCCTCAATAGTTGACATCAGCGGTGCGAGTTTTTCTGACTATGTTCAAGTGGATGAAGATGTTGCTGTATCAGGATCACTAACCGATGGCGAAATTTTATCTGCGACAGATATGTATGAAAAGAGCAACGATGAAGATGAAGACGATACATCAGAACCTTTGGCAGAGGTGTCAGTTAAGGTAGCAAGAGTCTACAAAACGAAACTGATGAAACAGCGTATCAGGAACTTTTCCTCCTTAAAAAAATGATTGAAAAGTCTGAACAGCAGCAATGTGCTTCGAAGCAAACCCGTATAAATGAGTTCTTTTCAAAGATTAATTAATTCACATTATGAATATGTCAAGCATTAGCAGTTAAATAAAAACACTTGATAATTCGAAGTTTTATTTATTTTCTCTCAATAATTTCGAACCATTTAATATTTCAAACACTCGATAATTCGTAATATTTTAAGAGTTCCTCGAATTTCGAATTAACGAGAGTCGACTGTATACGTTAATATACCTTTTTGGTCATAATCGTTTGTTTATATGTTTGTATTTTAGAGTGAGGTACATAAGTAGGCGGAAGGCGTAGCCGAATGAGTGACTACCATTCGGAATTCACAGAGAGAACGTAGGTTCGAATCTCGGTGAAACACCAAAATTAAGAAAAACTGTTTTCTAATAGCGGTCGCACCTCGGCAGACAACGGAAAAAGCTCCTCAAATGAAGAGTCAATTTGTTTCTGCAGGCTTGTGTTTAGGTTTGGTTTAGATTTTTGAAAATATAATTTGTATGATACTTAATTTTAAGAAATATTTTTAAAGTATTTATCCAAAATGTTTGCGTGTCCACGGCTCTAAAGCAGCTTCTAAAACATTTTCCCGATAATAAGTCGCATTCACTTTGACACCAGGCTAGATAAAAACGATTGCAGAGCGTCCATCAGCGGTCACTGCGGCCCGAACCATTACTTGCGATGGGAAATTGCTTCGAGTGGCCATACATAGGCTCAAATTCTCGTATGAGCGTTCGGTCAAGTAATCACGATCGTTTTGAGTGTTTATGAACTGCTCAATTGGGAATTTTTTTTCATCAGAAAAGACAATGTTAGGAAATTCGCCACGTTCGTGCAAGCGCAACAACTTCTTTGCTCTTTCGCACTGAACTTTTTTTTGCTGGGGTGAAAGATCGTGTGCTTTTTGGAACTTGTAAGCCTTGACCTTGGTTGTGATTTTCCAGCCAAATATAACGCTAGCACACTATTACGTTTGAATTCCATCACAAAAAATAAATTCAACAAAACTGAGACGCAACTGCTTTTGATAGCTTATAAACAATATATTGAACTGTCATTAGAACAATTTTGACGTTGATGTCATGAGTTGTTTTACAGATACAAGCAGTGTGAAGTTGGTGATACATCATATCGTTCACCCTGTATAAGTTTCCAGTTGTTTCATCAACTGTTATATCATGACACATATTATAACATGATATATCATAATATAAGTAAAATAGTGTGATTAATTTTACCTGCACCTTATGTATCTATTTTAATACATTGTGCAAACCGCCTGACTATAAATACTAAAAAAAGGTACGACAGATTTTTGCTCTCCGTACTAATATATAAATAGAGGCTGACAGAAATCGTTAGAGAGCCTTTATTTCCGCTCTATGCTCCGACTAGGAGCGAAAATATATGCAGGGAGATGTTTTTTTGTAGTACGAGTAGTTCTTTAGTTCTTCTTAAAAGTGTTAACTTCTAAAAGTGTGTATTATCCAGCGGTAAATAAAAACTAAATTTGAGTTCTTTCGAACTAAATAAGAAATACTCAAACTTTTACTATCTTAAATTTTCTGCGAATAAGTTGCTATGTTAAAATGTTCTTAGTTTGTATACATATGAAAAACAACAGGCTTATTGAAGTTTTAAAATAGTAGGTGAAATGGTTGAAGTGCCAGTCTGGCACTCCTCGAGTAGCACTGAAGCGCCGTTTTGAAGTTTTACTGAACTTAGAAAATGTATGGCCCGATGCTAATGCCGGAATTTCGGGGGATCCCGATATTGATTATTACCGCGACATTGTTAGCACTAATATGTACACTTACATACTATATAACATACTCTGAGTGCCATTGAAAATCGCAAAGCAAATTTTTTTTGCACATTTAAGTAGTTGTTTTACTGTGTGGCTCTTCAAATTTCAAACAGAAAGCAGGTAAAGCTTATATATAGTTGATTTTATATGAAAAGTCATGCCTTATTTAGGCATAAAAACCTCCCTTGTCTTAGCCCACGCTTGTAGTGTTTTGGCGGAAGTTTGCCTTAAGTTTACGCAGGAAACATTCTACCTAATGCTGGAGATTTGAATGGTTAAAAGCATATAACAGCCTCTCCCCTCTCCTGGTATGGCTAATAATATTCCCTTGTGATTTCCCTTAGGAAAGGGCGGTTTTTGAGCCGCAAAATGCTCAGTGCACTGTGGAAAGTGGGTGTTTATGGGGATATTCAGCAAATCGCTTTATAAGTCCAGTCACCTTTTAAGAGAACTTTACATGCAGAATCAGAAATTTCGCGTTGCATCTTCTTTCGTAGGTGCACTAATTGCGTAGTTTCCAGCTTTTGCATAGTGCCACAAATCAGTTTTAAGGTAGTAGTCTGGTCAAATACTCATTTTTTATAAATATTTTTAAAGAATTTTTTTTTAAGAAAAAAAAATGCGATCGTTTTTTTTCAAAAGTCCGCCATTTTGTTTTTTTTTTTTCAAAAAAAAAAATTTCCCATTGTGTGCTACAAAAATGACAAGCCTACAGAATAATAATCAATTTAACTTTTTCGTTTCGGATGTCCTGAAGAGCCAAAATCCCGTTGACAAGCCACCTATCGTTTTTTTAAGACGCTTACTTTGGGGCCACTCTACTACAAAAAAATATGTAAAAAAAAATTGTTTTTGTATACTATTTCATGTCAATAATAACATACTATAAAATCAAAACGATTTATTTCATTTTATTTTCTTAAAAATTCCCAAAATATATCTATAAAAAATGAGTATTTGAATTTTTCAACAACATCATAATCTACATGTTAAGAAAGCGCTTCGCAGAATCTATTCTATAAACCTAAACTCAATTTTTCGGGGGATATCCTTATACAAGCTCTGCCTTCATTGCAGGCGTGGTTAAGGAAGGATATTTGGTTTGGTCGGGAAAATTCAAACTGCATGATAAACCTTCTCTAGTTGCCTAAAACTGAACAAAAACAAAATCTACAAAATAAATGTCATATTTTATAATACCTGGTTTCTGTATTAGACGTTTTATTTGGGATTCGTGGCTGTTAGTTGATCTCTCATCTTGTGCTGGACCGCAGGTATACTTTTATTAGTTGGATATAACTCAAGAGCCTAAAATAGAAACGAATACATCCTCTATAGTACCGTCAAGCTTGTGTAAAAATAAATGCAGACGGACATTCAGTGCATATGAAGCGGAATTTGGTACGGTCTTCCGACTAGACATTAATTTTCTGCGTCACAAAATAAATTTTCTTCTTAGCCGTCAAAAACTATTAAATGATCTCAACATTTAGATCAGCTATTGGCTACACTCCAAATGGGTGAAAAGACTTGTGCATCGAACACTCAACAGCCTCTTTGCTGAATTTAATGCCAGTTTCGGTGGTAAAAAAACTAGCTCAGTGAGAATTTGGAAGGATCTATTCAAAACATTTTATACCAATCGCTGTTTCACAAATTACCGCGGGATAAGCCTGCTTAACATGGCATACAAGGTCCTGTCGAGCGTATTGTGTGAGAGAATGCAGCCCATCGTCAACAAACTGATTCGGCCCTTTCAGTGCGGCTTCAGACCTGGTAAGTCCATCATAGAGACCATATATTCACAATACGCCAAATCCTGAAGAAAGCCCACGAAAAACAACTCGACACGCACCACCACTTCGACGATTTCAAAGCCGCCTTTGATAGCATGGATAGAAATCACCTCTATGTAAGATGACGTTGCGCACTATCATAAGCGCCGTCAGAATTTTAACCAACCTCTCCGAGCCGTTCGATACCAAGCGAGGTTTCAGACAAGACTCCTTCTTGTGACTTTTTCAACCCCTTGCTGGAAAAAATCTTTCCCGCTGCTGAGCTGAACCGCACTGGTACTATCTTTCATAAGAGTACCATGCTACTAGCATATGGCGATGACATCGACATTATCGGCGAAACCAACCGCGCCGTATGCTCGGCATACTCCAGTTTAAGGGAGAGGCGAGCAATGTAGGTCTTGCGGTGAATGAGGGTAAAACAAAGTACCTGCTGTCAACACACTGGGAGTCTTCGCGTCTTGAACAATATGACAGTGTTGATAGCCAACAATTCGAAGTTGTGAAGGATTTTGTCTACCTTGGGACCAGTATTAATAAAAGGAATGACGTCAGCCTGGAGATCAAAACATATTCTACGTAAGATCTTTTGCCCCCTCCGGTTGTATGAGCTATATAGGGACATGGACACAGTTAAACGTGTAAGGCCAGCTACGCTGGCTTCGCCATGTCACCCGTATGAAAGAAGACGCTCCAGCAAGGTGATTTTACGATACGGTACCCCGTTGAAAAGACCAAGTGCTGCATGACCTGTCTTCACTCGAGATTTCCAACTGGCACCAACGAGCGCAAGACAGAAACAGCTGGTGCGCTATTTTGGATTCGGCCAAAACCGACACACGGTTGTAGCGCCACATAGGGCCTCCTGCTATTTGTGCATCTTGCTACTTTTCCGTAGATGAAGGAACGTACAGTCTTATACCACTTCCGAACGGCAAAAGATTTTACAGGAACTTTTCATGGCAGAAATACTCTCGGAGATTTTCAATTGCTTGCCGAGGAGCGACCGCAATTGGAAAGTACGTTTTCTATTATTTGGTGTTTCGTGCACGGGATTTCGATTCCGAGAACTTCCAAATGGTAGTAACGCACCGAAGCATTCAGCTGCAGTAGCCATTATGGGTACATAAAAGGAGTTACCCAATTTGCTTTATTAATTGTCGAAATATGGGAATTTAACATTTTTATGAATTACCGTTATATTGAAAGATAGTTACAGTATCATTCTGCCCTGGACCATTCAACCTAAATACCAATATTCCTACAACTTAAAAGTTACTGTGTGGACGGACAGATGAACGGATAGTCAGGCATAGCTAACATAAATCGGTACCTCTTCTTATTCTGAACATTTTGATGTGCATATAAAAACTTATATCTATTACGATTCCGTTAAATTGTTACAAGCAATTGTTATGTGATCAAAGTTATAATGGTCTCGTGTGCCAATGTGCTGAATGAAAAAAATTTGAATATTTGTAATTTTTTTGTGGCTTTTGCGCCTAAAATTCCCAAATACCAATGAAAGTGTAAAGCTGTTCAGGCCTTTGCTTTTTATAATAAGGGGTTTTTCAGAAATTTCTTTCAATTCTGTACCCCAGATGGTTTTTACATACATGTACAGGCATTTAGCGTGTTACATGTTTCTAATTTTAATTCTAAATATTTCCGTGTGCATTATTGAAATACCAAACACAAATAATAAAATTCTAAATGTTCCTCATACGCCTCGCGGTCCTTTTTGACAAGCGCGCGCGCTTCGTAGCTCTTTATTGCCGTTCATCACGCAAACGTATGCATTAGAAATGAAAAAACTAACAGCTTACAATAATCTTTTATCGTTTTTACCTAATGCTTTATTCACATTATTTCAATTTCTTACAAAAAAAAATAAAAAAAAATCTTTTCAAATCCTTTTTAAAACATTCCTACAATATACTTGGAATTAGGAGTGGCTTTTATGCCAGTAGTTTCCTTGAATACATTTATAGAAACAGATCGACTTTCGGAAGGCTAAGCCGCATGCATAATACACTTCAGAACAAGTGTACCATTAGATATTTACATACATTTGCATAAGGGCATACATTTGTATGTACTTATATATACACACAAAGATGTTATTTGAACATACTGCATACTTATAGGTGTTGCTTGTGTTTTTGTTTTATGTGTTTTAAGGGCAGAGACGCCCTTATGTATGTATGTGGTTGAGGCGAAAAACTATAATAATGGTAGCAAAACCACAAAAGTGTTGTAGGTAAGAACTCAAAATAGCAACAAGTAAACGCGCTGCAGTCCACTTTGCGGCAGCAGGAGCAGTAGGAAACGGCCATGAAGACTATATGTAAAGTTACACAAAAAATGTAGTACATGTGTAAGCAGATTTGCACACATACATGCACATATCGTTCCATTGAAATATGAACATACATACAAATTTATGTAAACATTCATATGTAGTACACAGGCATACAAGCATATGCATACGAAAGTAGACAGGTTGCCATTGCCGTAAGCAGGATTGCTGCACAGGCAGGCTGAGGCGTGCAAGTCTACAAAGCTCTGCAATGCTGATAATAAAACATGACCAGAAAAATGTACGCATACATGCATGGCTCGCACAACACAAATTCACGCTTTTCAACGCCGTGGAACGGGTCGTTTCGTCAATGCGCTACTGTCGGGTGCTAAGTACATAGAAGCCTGTGTACCACATTCTCAGGGCCAGGTTAGGCGGCAAAGCGAATTTAACAAGGACATGTAGATAAAGTGAGAGACATAGAGAGAGATAGAGAGAGCAAGTAAACGAAAAGCAGATGAAGAGTGGTGCGAAACGCATAGTACGTCGAAACTGCGGCGCAGTGACAGCAGCAATAAAAGGAACCAGCCAACAATATTGAATGCTAGAAATGACGCATAAAAACGTGCAGAAGCAACTGCGGCGACGGCAGCAGCGACATAGAAACAACAAGCAAACGTAAAGATAGCAAAAAGCAATGCTGCTGGAATTGTTTCGTCCAGTTTAGGGTTTCGTTAAATCTATCGACCACCCCTCAAATAGATGCTCTGCTGCTGATGACCGCGCACGCAGCAAGTGCTGGCGCAAAAGGTCGCAAGTGAGAGCAAAACGGTTCTGCAAAACCTGAAACGGGCCAAAAATATGACTTATACTCGTAGGGTGAAGCGAGGAGCGTGATGCTTGGTATATGTGTGTCAAAAATGTTGCATTGCGTATCTAAAGTTACAGGTATATACCCATGTACATCCATATGTATGTATGTATGTTACATATATGCTCTTCTATGTGTTCATGTAATGGTAAGTGTGATAGTGATGCTAAAGACGTTGTTTCATTTCTTAATTCTACCCTATGCGGGCAGTTGATGAAATAAGGTAGGCCCTGTGTTGATTGGTATGTCAAGCTGAGCTAAATATATATGTGCATATGTACTTATGTATGGATATATTTGTGTGTGTATGTATTTTATGCTCAAAAGTGCAAGAAAGTATGAGTGTACTCGAATCAAGGTTCTATTCGACTTCGTGGTATATAGTGGAGCTGTGGAGATTTAAAATTTGGAGAATTAAAAGTCAATATTAATTTCTTTTTATTTCTATATTTCTTTACATATAGGCTTTTTAATAATATATTTATTTATTTTTATTTTTAAATTTTATTTTATTTTTATTTTTTTAAATTTAATTTATTGAATTGTTTAAGTTTAAGTAGCTTGAAGTTAATTGTATTCATTATTTTATTTTGTATTACATAATAGCGGTCGCCCCTCGGCAGGCAACTCCGAGTGCATTTCTGCCATGAAAAAGCTCCTCATAAAAATATCTGCCGTTCGGAGTGGGCTTGAAACTGTAGGTCCCTCTATTTGTGGAACAACATCAAGACGCACACCACAAATAGGAGGAGGAACTCGGCCAAACACCCAAAAAGGGTGTACGCGCCAAATATATATATATATAATATATTATATTATTTTTATGTTGATTTCAATTTTTTCTTTTACTTAATTTAATTTAATCATTTTATTTTACTTACTTTATTTTGCTTATTTTTGTTTTATTTTTTATTATTTTACTTAGTATTTTATTTTTCATTTAGTCTCATTTATTTTATGTCATTTTACGTAGTTTATTTTATTTTATTTAAATTTATTTTACTTTATTATATTATCTAATACGGCGTCCGCCGTAACCGAATGGATAAGTGCGTGATTACCATTCGAGAGTGTATAGGTTCGAATCTCAGTGCATGAAACAGCAAAGCGAAAAAGTTTTTTCTAATAGCGGCCGCCCCTCGGCAAGCAATGGCAAACCTCCGAATGTATTTCTGCCATGAAAAAGGAAACCACACCAATTATTTTTTTATATAATTTTTATGCTGGTTTTAATTTTTTTAATTTTATTTTATTCATCTTTTATTATTTTATTTTAATTCGCTTTATTTTCATTTTAGTTTAATTTAATTAAATTTTATATTATTGTACTAAATTATATTTTACTTTATTTTTGTTTTATTATATTCCGTACTTGGGTACCCATGTATACATGTGCATATACAGTGCACTCACAATAACTCGAACTAATTAAAGTTCATTTTCTTTAAGATAATGCATTTTTCAAATTATCTATTGGATGTGGCTTGCTAAAAAAAATGATTAGCAACACAATTTGGTATGTAAGTACCAAATAATTTGGCCAATAAAAAAATGTTTTTGTGGACTGGTTATAAATATAAATGTTGGCAAACTCAAAAGCGTTTCGGCGACAGTCGGTTCTAAGTTATCGGAACGACCCGGATTTATATCGGGCCAAGGACTGTCACTCCAGCAGCGTTCGCCGTACATGTAGGGGAATAGTTATGCTGCTATAAAAACAACAACAGCAAACTTAAAAATACTAATCCAATGCACCCAAAAATAGTTCACTCGAAACTAACGAGATATTAACGTACAAATGTATGTATGAAAAGAATGTTTGCATGTTTCAAAAAAAGTGTTCGACTTTGCGGGTATTCGAGTGCGCTGCGAGTGCACTGTACATAACATATGTACACAACTTTACCTTGACATATCCTTGTTTACTTTACCTTACCGCACTAACACACACATAAACACCCTCATACGAGTAGAATGTATGTACGTAGCCAAATTTTCTATTTTTAAAAGCAAGCACATGATTAAAGGTGTGCGCCCATCTGGGGATTCGAGGACTTGTGTATTTGTTATTTGGTAACCGCAATTTTGTTGCTGCTTTTTTGGTTTGATAGACGAAATCGTGTCTGTGATTGTTATTGCAATATCGATAAAACTTCATTTATAGTTTACTCCAATACGAGTGTACGCAATGCACGCCATGAGGTAAGTATACGTGCGCCTACCAGCGATTTTCATACCCCCATATACATATATGATGCATTGTCATATTGCATAGGTGATATATATATATACATATGTATTTATGTATGTATGTAAATATGAAGTTTAGATTTTCACAAATATATACAATTTATGTTTGATCAAATATTTCTGTGGCCTTTACCAATTACGAATTAAAATCATTTTCAGAAACATTTTAAATAAAACTGAAAAAAAATATTTCTAAAAATATTACATTGTGTTATATAAAAACAAAAATTTGTTTCGATATCTAGGAATATACATGAATTGAAAACGATTAAGCGAAATATCTGATTATTAAAAATGTTCGCCCTTTCCTGTGAGGCTGTAACGGAATTAATCATCAAATCGTACCCGCAGAGAGGCAACAGTTTTCCTACTTTTTTATCTGCTTAGCCTCCAAGCAGCCACTTACCTGAAATCTGAGGTTTCCTATCATATTTGACCATAATGTAACTAATTCAGAGCGATCATTGTTATCCGCTTGCACGGCTCAAATTCTGTCGATGTATCCAGGTAAAAGCCAGTTAAGATATACTCTCACAGCAGCTTTAATTTCTAACATTTACAAAGAGCTGTTCTCGTTGAAGCGTCTCAAGAAATATTTTTTATGCGCAAAACAATGTCTGCAAGGGGCTTTTTAAAACTCTAGAGATGCCCTATAACGCTTAGATTATTGCAGCAGTTCAGTTTAGTTGGGTACGAAGCGGTGGCAAGCCTCAAGCAATCTACTATATTTTAAGGTACTAAATATTTCCTAATAAAATTAATATCGATGATCCATGCTATATAAACATAATATAATGTGTACATATGAAAGTAACTCGTGAACATATTGAAACATTCATTTTGTATTACCAGCGCGATTGTGAATGACTCTTTGCCGTAAAGAAGCGTTGTTGCATTTCTAATTAGAAATAGCAGCAGAACATGTAAACAACAAAACAAAAAAACAAAAGAATTAAAGACACATTTTTGACAGCGAAAAGTAGACGAAATTATACAGAAAGCATAAAATATAAAAATGTCATCGACGCCAGCTGAAGAAATTGGTAAGTAATTTTACTGAAATTTGTTAATTTACTTAAAATCGTCGCCAACTGAAAAGAGTGCACATTTAATAATAACGTCTCCTATATGGCTACTTTGCAGAATTGTTGGAACGGGTGCTCCTGCGTTTGGGTTGCGCAGACAGCGATGAAAAGTTGGAGGCTATTGTTGGGCGCTTTCTGACGCCGGTCATACTGAAGATCACCTCACCAAACGATGCAGTACGCACAAAGGTTAGCCCAGCAAGGAGCTGAGATTCCCTATATGAACGTTCTTACCACAAAATTGATTCTCAATTTTATTTTTAGGTTGTTGAAGTGCTGACGCATATTAAGAGACGTGTCACATCCCGACCGCTGGTGCAAATACCCGTGGAGGCTTTGCTAGACCAATATTCAAATTCTGGCAATTCACCATTTTTGCTCAATTTTGCTATAATCTTCATTACAATGGGGTTTCCGCGTTTGAATATCGAACAACAAAGCAAGTTGGTGCCCAAGGTGCTTGCTAGCGAGGAGAAACTTGAGAATTATCGAGACAAGTAAGTGTGCGGTTATAGAAATGAGGTATAGTAGAACTGTATTGTAAAATTGGCAAGTAATTGCAAATATTTATTAGTATTTATATATGCACGTCTTCAATAGATTAAATATTCATTATGAAAAACATAAAGTTGTAAATGTATGTACATAATTTTGTTTTTTTTAGACTGTTCATGCTTGTACTGCCAATTTTGGGTGACATTAAGTTTCCAGACGATCCAGCGCGTATAAATGAGGTTTTAAAATTAGACGATAAGCCAGCTATACGTAAATGCTTCCTGCAGCTACTACAAGACGTCTTATTGCTGCCCTATGGCGTGACACAAGATCAAGACGTACCGCCCGGCATGAGTCCGTATTCATTTAAACGCGCTGTGACCAGTAATTGGAAAGCCGAGGAGTTGGAGAAGGTTTGCAAAGCACAATATATTAACAATGAATTAAATTTTATTGACCTCCAAATACGAAATAAAACTTCTTAAATATTTTCAGATTAAAAAAGGCATAGTGCGCTTAATATGCGCTGGTCTCTTCAAAGACATTGAAGCTTTTATTCTATTGGTCTTGGCATCATCTGATACACGTTTCAGTGTGGCTACACCGGCCATAGCCGAGTTAAGTAAAGTGTGTACTGCGATTGATTTTGCCGATCCACAAGTGACTGCGCCACTCTATACTCTATTCTGTGGCAATAATATTCAGGATGTTGAACGTAAGACCACGCCCTGTTGTGCGCGTGTGCGACAAAAACTACTCCAGTATTTGATTAAGTGTCGGGGTAAAGGCATAAATGCGCCTAAAGGTATACAGGTGATATTCGAAGGTCTATTTGGCGAGAATACCAATCAGAAGTGTAAAGTGTTGGCGTTGCAGTTTGCTGAGAATCTGATAAAAGAGTTAGTAAGAATTTGTTATAATATGGAAATTATGTAGTTAACATTTCATTGCACTTTCTTGATGTGTAGCGGTCCAATTGTTATTGTTTCCAAAGTGGCAAAAGTACTACTTACCGGTCTCATAAAAGTTGGTGGACGCGAGTCGACCGAACCGTCTGATGTGCACAATGCAGCACTCTCGGCATTGGCACAACTTGCACGTACCTGTCCAGAGGTTGTTAGTCAGGATTTAAAAGTTGTATTGACATACTTCAATCATTTGGCTAATTCGCCAGCGGACATACAATCATCCATACGTGATGCGTTAGTAGCTATGGCACCGGCCTTCGCTTGGAAATCAAAAACAGCGACGGACGACGAAGATAATCTGGAAGAGAATGTACAGTTGAGCGGACAACAACATTTGCTATTAGCTATGCTTTCGGATAACGTCGAGTCCAAGCAGCAAATCGTACAAAATGCTACCAGTGTGTTTCTAACCACTTGCTATCCTGAATATTATGCCCCAGCACGTCTGTTGTTACTCTTAATTGCAGGCGAGCGGTATGTGGATTGTGATATTGAATAGCATATTTCCTGGAAGTAGACGTTTATTATTTTCTTTTCTTTTTGCAGCAATCATTTGCACGATACTGTCACCACCTATTTGTATGGTGTTTCTAAAAAGGATCATGTCGACTATAACTTGATTTACTCCGTGGAATATATGGAAAAACCGAAAGACAATTTTAACCAACTTTCAGCTGAACGCCGTCCAATTGTGTTGCCCAGCTTCAAATCAATCATGCAGAATGTTAAACAAATGGCTGACAGACGCTTGTCGAAGAATTATGGTTGTGTGACCATTAGTAATATTAAATTGGCATTCAGCCTAACTGTCTACGAGGAGGTAAAAATGCGTGGAAGTTGCGATGAATGCCTAACTATTTTTGTTTCTGTTTGGTTCTTGCATTATTTAGATACTCGACTATTTGCGTCTTTGTCTGTGGTACTCAGCGGGCGCGCGTTCAGCACCGGGTGAGGAAAAAGCAGCGTCCAAATTAAAGGCTTATATCGCTGAAAATTATGAAAATAGCGATCAAAATGAATTGCATCAATATGTGCAGTTTGTAAAGCGTTCTGTCGAAGCGAAAAGAAGTGAGTAGCAATAGAAGAAGCAGCAGTACAATTATAATGCTTTTGTAAAAATACGTAATAAACTTGTGTATTCCCTAACCTACCACTTCTGCAGGCGAGGTGAATTTGCTCTGTCTTTATGATTTATTAAATGTTGCACCCGAACTGCTTACCGAATCGCATATGCATCTACTCACGCCTTTGGCTAATTCCTTGAAAGATGTCTCAGAAACAATGCGTACACATGTGGCGCAGGTCTATGGTATACTTTTGGCTTATGGCTGCAAGGACGATGAATTCGATATTCAGGTAAATATTATAGTAGAAAATATGACTTCATTGGCATATAAAACTAATTATATATATCTCAAATAGGTTAATGAATGCCTCAGAGAGCTGCCGCAAAAGTCATTGGAGAATAAACATGGTTGGATGCTGGTTTTAGGTCACGCCTTCTGTCGCAAACTTGCGCTCAAATATAAGTCTGCAGCAGCTAAGCAACTGAACGAATGGGATGTTTTCGTAAATACTGTGAAAATTATAGGTAAACCCTAGAAAATAATTAAACCGAACTAATAGAATTTTAATTGATTATATTTACTCCTTCTTTTAGTTAAAATGATGCACGAATCACAATGGTTACTTGTAGCCGCTGCCGTCAAGTGCATATCGATGATTGGCAAAATGGCCATAATACCAAATGTTGAAGTGGAGATTCTTGTGCCAGTGGCCAGTGATAAAAACAACGATGACGATGATATTGAATTTGAGAGTGAGTAAAGAAAATTTCTAATATTTTTTTAAAAACATATTTTACTGCACTCTTGTATTTTTGAATGCTATAGCTGCTACAGCCTCCACGAAGCTCTTAATTTATCACGACATTTATACTCTACTGCGTAACGTTTCTGTGCGCGCACGAGTACGTGAGGATGCAGCGCGTTGCCTGGGCTACTTGGCCATTGGTGATGGCGAATTCTTCACTCAACGTAATTTGGATAAATTTTTATCCATTGTTAAGACGCAAAAGGATGTTGCTCTGAATATTGCCATCTCGGAGGCTTTGGTCGCCACATTGAATGGTTATGATGTAAATACCAGTGATGATTTCGCCACCAAACATACAAATAATCCATATTGTAATGATGAAATGTTCGAGAAGTTTATGATGTCTTTGGTGCGTTTGGTGCCAGAGCCAAATGTGCACTCTAGACAGGTGAGTTTTTTAAGGAAAAATGAAAGAGATAGTGGTTAAGAGTAATCTGTTTTTGTAATGGCGAAAGGTCAGTGTCAATATGGCCACTAGGAATTCGAATAACGTAGCAGGCTTACTTATTGAGGGCTGCCCTCTGTTGTATTGTATTTTTAATGCCGTGTTAGGCTCCGTTTTAGAAGCCCAACAAGAACTAGCAAGATAGCTCCACTGCCTTCTGATGCAAGGTACGGTAAGGCCGCCGACTGGTGCGTGACTACCATTCGGCGTACGTAGGTTCGAATTTTCCTGCATGAAACATAATTGCGGTCGCCCCTCGGCAGGCAATGGCAGACAGCAAAAGAGAGCGAGTTAAGAAGATATGGTCATATGTTAAAACGTGTAGGATCGCAATAGAACTCTGGACAAATTGATGCAAAATACGCCAAGAACAATAGAAAATAGTTGGCACTGTTCATTGGTCGATAGAAAAACATGCAAGCAACATAACTTGCCTCAGCGTCAGCGAATATGCACCTCTGGTTTTCCTGAAGGAATAGCAAATAAATTTATCAGGAGCAAATAAATTTATCAGGATTTAGACAGACGCCAAAGGACATTCGTCGGGAAACACCTACTTTACGGAGTCTAACCATTACCTATTGCAGATGAAGGGCCTCAGCTACCCCGAGGAACCCGCTTAATTTTGGCACAATTGCGTTCTGGATACTGTAGCAGACTAAACTCCTACCTATCCAGAATTGACCCCGACATACTCAACACATGCCCAGCATGTGAAGGCACTCCGCTTTACACTAACCACCCACGTGTCCCATCAAACGTACTTACCTAGGAGCTCTTCGCCATAACGGAAACCGTAGAAATCATATCCAAAAGAGGGTTCGAGAAAGTAAAAATTAAAATAATTTCGGACAGCCAATCGGTTCTCAAAGCCTTGAATAGCTTCACATTCAAGTCAAAAGTCCTAATAGAGTATAACAATGCACTCAACAAACTGGCCACTTATAATCAGGTCTCACTGATTTGGGTACCAGGACATGAGCGACACGAAGGAAACGAGAAGACAAACTTTTATGCCAAAAAAGGGGCAGAAAGGCTATTAATTGGACCAACCCCATTTTTCGGCTTTAACAAAGATTATATACATAATACAGGAAACCAAAAAATGGATCAAAACTATTATAAAATCAGGGTACACTGGCACGGCACAAGCGTCCTTAATCCCTCCAAAATGTTTTTGCACTTCAATGCCAGCAGAGCAAGATCTGCTCTAACCCTAGATAAAAAGGTCACTTACAGGTTACTTTGCCTCTAATAAACACTTAAACACAATAGGGTTATCTATTACAAAATTATGCAGGTTCTGCTGTGATGAAGAGGAGTCTATGGAGCACTTAATCACCAACTGTGAGGCATTAGGCCACAGGAGACACAGAATCCTGGGCTGGTACCTCTTAAAGGAGGAAGACGTACAAATTCTCCCTCCTAAGGAGCTGGTTCCATTCCTCGGTGTACTAAATAATTATAATTAAGTAATTAGGAGTGCACAATAGATCAATCTGGTCGTAGTGCATAAAGGCCTTAGCCTAACCCGTACAACCATTACCATCACTACATTGTACTGAAAGGGTTTAGTAAGCTGCTACAACAACATCAGGAGCCCCAATAGATGATGCCAATAAATTTATGAAGATTAGACTAATGTAAACCCCCTTTTCTTGTGATTGCGAAGACCGGCAAATGTTTAAAAATACTGCTACGAGAATAATAACCCAATCGTTACTAATTTCGTTTATACATCTAAACCCAATTGTTTATACTATTTTTTCTCTCTCTCTTTCAAAGGCCACTTCTGTTTGGCTGCTAGCTTTGATCAAGAACTGCAGTCATCGCCAAGCTGTGCTCAAAAACAAAGAATTACTGCAATTTGCATTCACTGAACTGCTCTCGGATGATAGCGGTAACTTTTGGAATTTCAAAGTGGTGCATTTTAATTTATTGCATTTATTTATTTTTTGTTCAAAGAATTTGTACAAGATGTTGCTTCACGTGGCTTGGGACTGGTCTATTCGTTATCTGACGCCAACAGCCAAAACGATTTAGCCAATTCGCTTTTAGATCAGCTGATTGGTGGCAAGAGGCAAGTAAATAAAGTCAGCGCAGATACTGAGCTTTTCGCCGAAGGCATGCTGGGCAAAACGCCTACTGGGTAAGTTAGGGCGCGAGCCAAAAACTATACAAGGAATAATCATGCACTTACTATCACTACTCAGCGGCAACATAACCACTTACAAAGAGCTTTGCTCACTCGCTTCCGATCTCAACCAACCCGAGATGGTCTATCAATTCATGCAGTTGGCCAATCATAATGCCGCCTGGACAAGTAAATTGGGTGCCGCGTTCGGTTTGAAATCGATTGGCGCCGACTCTAAATCTAAAATGCAACCATACTTGGGAAAGATTATACCGCGTCTGTATCGCTATAAATATGATCCGACGCCGAAAATACAAAACTCGATGATTTCCATTTGGGATTCGGTGGTCAGCGATTCAAAAGAGGCAGTCGAAAAATATTATTGGGAAATTTTAAGAGAAATTTTGACCAATTTAACTTTCACCGAGTGGCGTGTGCGCATTGCTTGCTGCTTGGCAGTGCGAGATTTGCTCAAGCGTCCGAATGGTTTACGTCTACGCAGCGACGAAAAGAAACTGGATGCCATAAGACAGAATAAGAATGCAAATGAAGCGAGTAAGAGTGGCGTTAGCGCTATGGATGTGGATGCGGGTAAGTAACTTTTTAGAAATAAAATTTTGCGTTTGGTTGATTTTCAACTAATGGTTGTTTTTGGCGCACTTGAAGATGAAATACCCGAGCCCGAGTTGCGTGAGCTTTGGGCGCAACTATTTCGTGTCATGGATGATATACACGAGGGCACACGTTTAGCTGCACAAGGATCCGTTATGTTTTTGAGCAAAGTACGTTTTTCGAACTTCATATTTTCCATAATTATTTGAGTCATATTTTTTTTTAATTTTGATTTGTTTATTTTATTTGCTCTAGCTTTGTGTTTCGGCGGCTTCCTCGGATCACGGCAAATCCGGACTGGCAGTAGCATCTTCTATTTTACCGCTATTACTACAAACCGGTGTCACACACACTGTTGCTGAAATACGTAAAGTGAGCATTCGTACGATTTCCGAAATGATTGACTCATCGGGCTCTTTAATTGCGCCACATCTGCCCATGCTGATACCCTGCCTGTTGAAAGCCACTGGCGAAGTGGAGAACTCTAAGCTGTCATATTTGGCAACTCGCCTGAGCGCCGACAATGAAGCGCAAGAAGCTGTGGATACAGTGCGCGCTGAGGCAGCCAAATCACATCATACAGTGGAATCGATTTCTAAGGTAGGAAGAATTTTGCTTGAAAATTAAAAAGGAGAAACATTTTAGAACACTTAGAGGAAAGATTCAGATGTACAGCATTCGCTAACAATTTATGAGGAAATTGTTGAAAATTGTTTTGCTCTTCTTTTCAGTGCATGCGCTACATAGACTACAAAGTGCTCGAAGAGATGACCCCGAGTGTATTGGAGTTGATCAAAACGAATATTATATTGGGTACTAAGATAGCCTGCGCTCATTTCGTCTGCTTGGTAGGTGGATGCCAAAACTATTTTTGGTTTTGATGGCAAGCGTACGTTTGCAATTTATTTCATTGATTTAAATTCATTGACGTCCACTAAAAAAATATGAAATAAAAACACAAAACTATTGTAGATAAGCATTCGGGTCGGCAAGGACATGTCACCGCTTGTGGGGAAATACCTTGCTGCTTGTTTTGTGGGCTTAAAAGACCACAATGCCACTGTGCGCAAATACTATGCAAATGCAGTGGGTCATTTGGTGGGCATAGCCAAGGTATTTTATACTAGAAATAACCGAAGTCTTCAAATAATAAAATCGTTTTTACAGGAGAAGTCAATTAAAAACTTATTCGTTAAACTCGATGAACTTTACATGGAAAATCCTTCAAATCGCTCTGTTCCACTCACAATTCAAGCGATTAATAAGCGCCACAATGAATTGTTAAAAGACTACCTGGACGATGTTTTGCCACTTGTATTCTTCGCCAAACACGAGGAGCCCGACGATGAGAACAAATCCAACATAGAGTTGTGGAAAGAGATGTGGAACGAAATTAGCCCCGGCGATGCCGGCATACGTATGAATTTGCATGTGATAATACCCAAATTGGAGAAGTCGCTGGAAGAGGCTAGCTGGCTGCGTAAGGCACAAGCCGGCAATGCCATGCACACGATTGCCATGCGCCTGAGTGGCACAATCGATGAGGCTGATCGTTTGCGTTTAATCAATTTGTTGCTCAGCGAATTGCAGGGACGCACTTTCAAGGGCAAGGAGCGTCTATTGCAGGCTTTGGCAGCGCTGTGCAAGGGGCTCGATCGCCGTCATGAGATTACTGCGCGCATAGTGGATGCGGCGATGCGCGAGTGTCGCAAGGAAGAACCGCAATATCGCACTTTGGCGTTGCATGCATTGGGCGATATATTGGAGGAGCTGGAAGTGGACCGCTTTGAAGAGGTGCACATTCAAACGGAAGTTAACTTAACAAAGTCAGTTGAAACATTTTTTTTTACTTCAAATAGGTGTACAATATGATTTGGTATTTGCTCGAGGAGAAAGAATTGCGCAAAGATGAAAACGAGTCGATTGGTGAGAAGAGCTTAACCGCCGACGAACGCAACAAGCGCGCGACCATTTTCAACAAACTGAAGGAGACCGTATGCGAAACGCTGGGCAAGTCGTGGCCCAAAAATGGCGTTGAAACGCAATACAAGTATCAGCTGCAATTTGTTGAGCGTTGTTTGTTATGCTTGCGCAGCAGTACGCGTCCCGTGCAGGTGAGCCTGTTAGGTGCACTCTGTAAGTTCGTTGAGCGCTTATGCGTTTTCGCAAGCGACAGCGTGCCGCCCACGCTGGAAGGCAACAAGGAGAAGAAGGTTAAAATGGACAATTGCGAGACCCGGGACACGATTGTTGTGAAAATCTGCAATCAAGTGTTATCAGCGGTGATTTATGCGTCTGGTGAGTTCAGCAAAAAGTAATGTGAGACACAATTACGATTGCTTGCTTAATTTGTTGGTTTCTTTGTGTAGCGCTACCACATACTGGGCTCAAAAAGGAATCTCTTAACATTGTATTAGTGCTCATTAAACGCTTAACCGATGCCAAAGATATGAAAAATCTAACGTTGGTGAAAACTGTATTCGAAGAAAATTTAGTAAATTTCCAAAAGGACCCGACACCGGAGGTGCGTTGTCGTGTCAACGACATCGAGGAGAAATTTAGCAAATTTTCTTTCAAGGATGACTGAAACTACAGGCGGGCATAAGAAGGCGTATTTTATTTTAAAGCTATGTGGCGCTGCTAAATATGTTGGCCGCTAAAAACACTTCTATAAAAATACACAGAAATATAATAACAAACAATTAAATCGAATTGAAAATGTTTCTTTTCGGCAATCATCAATAAAAACGCTTTTCTTTTTCTAGTTTAGGTGACAAAATCTCTGAGACAAAGACGCGAAGGTTGTAATATTAGTTTTTTTAAAGAAATTCTTACCTCAGTTCAGTAACCAGGGCCTTTTAAGGGGTTATATACAGTTATATTTTCAAATAGATATTTTTTTTTTTCTTGTATTAATATTTAAGAATACACACAGAAAATTTAATATCGTTCCGGTGAATATTTTTGAAGTCACACGCAAATTTGAAAAGGCGTTTTAGAGTGATTTAAAGGGTGATTTTAAGGTCGGAGCGGCAGCGCGTTTTTTCTCAAAATGGTGTTTTGAAAGTTATAATATTAGTTTTGTTTAAAGAAATTCTTACCTCATCTCACTAACTAGGGCCTTTTAAGGGGTTATATACAGTTAGATTTTCAAAAAATCGATTTTTTTTTTAAATCTAATTGACGCAGTCATTGAAGGCAAACAGTCTTCCGCTTGTCGATTAAAAAGTCGTGATTGCCATTGTTGTTGTTGTTGTAGCAGCAAACACATTTCCCATACATGCACGGGGAGTGCTGCTGGAGTGACAGTCCTTGGCCGGATATATAGCAAATCCGGGTCGTTCCGGCAACGTAGAACCGACTGTCGGGGGAACGATTGCCGTCTGCTTAGTTGCTTAGAGACTGGGAGCGGAGGATTTGATCTTTGACACAAAAAGCAAACAATTGATTTTTTATACGCTAAGTTTAGTAATCTTATTACAACCGGGTTGGTAGTGGCATTTCGCCGTTCTGAGCGGCGATCTAAACTCGTTAAAGTGATTTCGTGAGACAAACTCTAGAAAAATTGGGTTTAAAGAGTGAGGTATCCGCTGTAGTAGCCACTGAAATGCAATATTTCTTTAATCACAAGGCGAGTGTCGGGTATTTTTATTTCACTTTTTTTAATTGCATTATTTCTTTAAAAATGGATTTCCTTTTTCGATTTGTTTTTTTTTTTTGTTAATTAATTTTTTCTCTAATTTTTAAACTTTTTTATTTTCTTTGTATATTCTTTTACTTATTTTTTCATTTTTAAATGAGTTTTTATTTGTTTTTTTTTTTTTAATTTTATTTACTTTTTTTAAATTAATTATCGTTTTTTGTTACTTTTAATTGATTAATTTTTGTTTTTGATTTTATTATTTCTTTTAATTTGGCTTTGGTTTTTTTAATATAATATTTTTTAATCTAATTCGTTTTGTTAATTATTATAATTTTTTTTTATCAATTTTCTTTTTTTTTTTTGTTTTTTTCAATTAATTTATTTTTTTGTTAGTTCTAATTAATTTATTTTTTGAGCCGAAGGTCTTGGCAGTGCTCCTGTTTATACGTGTAAGAATAACTGTATTACTATTTCACGACTGTAAATAAATAAATAATTTTTTTTTTAATTTTTTAAACTTTTGCTTATGTTTGTATATTTTTTATATATTTTTTACTTATTTTTTTGTTTTATTTTTAAATTTTTAAATGAATTAAAATTTAATTTATTATCGTTACTTTTAATTAATCAATTTTTGTTTTTGATTTTCTTTATTTATTTTAATTTTTTTTATTGTTTCCTTGTTTTATTGCGTTTATTTTTTTATTATATGTTTCTTTTTTTGTTTAATATTTTCGGGACACACTTTATTTTATCAAAAGTGAGACAAACCACGTCCAGACCGTACGTTCGAATTTTCTCAAGTTTGCTTTAAAAGAAATCGAGCAAAAAATTAAAATTCATTTCAAATAAATAAAATTCATGAATTTGTAGTAATAAATAATTCAAATATAAATGTGTGTACACATACATACATATGAGAATACATACACGCATATGTGCACACATACTGACTGATAGGAATTTCTGTGATTGATTGTTTTTATAAAAAATTCGAATAAATTATTATTCCTACAGAGTAATTATCACATTGACAGGCCGTTCACACGAAGCTCGTTAAAAATATCATATGAACTTTTATTTGCATAGGTGCGCGTGGCGATACATATATGTACATATATTAGGGCGGGTCGATTTAAAAATCGCTCATTGCTCTGTGAAAATCGTATTCTAGGGCTCAAAATAAGAAACTTTGCCGACGAATTCTGATGTCCCCCAATTTGGGTCGAACTTTTGGGTAGGCGCAAATTTTGAAAAATCCGACTTTGACCCATTTAGAGTGCTCCAATCGAGTCCAAATGTATGACCGACCCCCATTAACTTTGGACGGCCGATCCACCCATGCCAGTGGCACACACCCTGGAACTCCCCTGGGGGTTCTCCATACAATCATTTCAAAATATTACCATTTTTGGCCTTTACATGAAGAAATCAGAAATCACATAGCCATTTATGTTTTTTCTTTATTTTTATTTATTTATAATAATATTTATTATTTATTTATGTATAATAATAATATCTATTTTTTCTTTTAAGAAATTTATTTAGTCAGAACATATGTAAATGAAAAAATTAATTTAAGTGAGTTATAGAAGAGAAACTAAAAAGTTCGACCCAAATTGGGGGGCATCAGAATTCGTTTTAGAGGTATGGTTCCTTCGGCAAAGTTTCTTATTTTGATCCCTAGAATTGGTTTTCACAGAGCAATGGGCGATTTTTTTGCCTCCCCACAAATTGACCCGGCCTAATATATATACATACATAATAGGTACGAACTAGGGATGCCAATGGTAGCGTAAAATCGTGATACCGAAATTTCGGGATATTTTTAACTCCGTTGGACAAGTTTTGTAAAAGCCTCGGTTGGGCACCCGGGTTTGGCCTTTTTTCGACCTGTTCGAGTATCCTTTTCAAAAGGTTGTATCCATAAATCGATAGAAAATTAAATTTTACGAAGCTACTTGGAGGCTCAAGTCGTTAGCTATAATAGAAACATGTTAAATTCACGTCCAAAAAGCCAATTTGACCAGACCCGGGAGCCCAATAAAATAACAAATGTCTTTTAATTAGTAAAAATTCGATAATTGAAAACATTTAAGCACACAATGAAGTAAAACCAATTGAAATTGAAAATAAATGCATATTAAAATTCACGTATTTATTAATACAGCCAAGTATTGCATCACAAATAACAATGAAATAAAAAAAATTAACCACAAATTAATAAAATTTGGAACAATAAAATCTTACTCAGTTCGACTGAGCCAAATAAATTTTCACAATGCTGTATAAATAAAAAATTAAACAAGTTTCTTGAAAATTAAAAATCGTTTATTCTAGTAAGATTTTGTAATAAACAAGTGTTCACTCCTTTCAGTTCGGTATTTAAAAAAGTTCGGGATCTGGAAAAAACTGAAATTGACACCTCCAGCATATACGTAACTTCTGTTCAAAAAGTACGTGGAATTTGTCAATAAAATGCAAACAGTTCAAGTATTCAATTATATTTATCTTAATCCTTTCCCACATTTCAATGTTTCTGATCTATAAAATATTCTCAAGTGCTGATTTTGAAGCTATCCACCAAACTTTGTTTGCACATTCTTCTTTAACGCCTCCATTATCTCACTTTCCGCGATGTGGCAATTGGCGCATTAAAAATACTCATTCTTGTCAAGTACACAGATGTAATACCATATGACGTGCGGCTGTATAGACTTGCGCGTGACTACTATTCGATTGCTTTGAAACCCACCATAGACATGAAACATCAAGAGGCAAAAAAATGCTGTCTAAAGCGGTCGTTTCCCGGCAGACAATGGCGAACCTCTGAGTGTATTTCTGCCATTAAAACATCAAAGTTGCTCCGAAGTCATTTTGGAATTTTGTAAAATCTAAAAAGTCGAGTTCGAGCATACCTGCTTCGATGATGTTGAATAATAAATTAGCACGTACACCTGCTGAAGTAGCTAACTTATTTGCAGACTTCTTTATGTCTAATTCTGTTTCAGTTGATGAGGTATCCCCTGACTTTTCATCCGAGATATCCTCATCTCTAAATTTTGGCAATCTGCACAACACATCTGATGACATTTACATACAGATGCTGATGGTCTTCCAGCTATTTTGCTTAAGAATTGTCCAGCGTTAGCAATTCCTCCAGAGATGATTCTTAATAAATCTTTATCTACTGGCTCTTTTTTAAATGATTGGAATTTTACAATAATTACACTTTTTTTTAATGGAAGAAAAAATGTTGAATGCATTGTAAAGGACAACATTTATTTTGCGGTTAAGTCCTTAATTAATCCAAACCAACATAGTTTTGTAACTGGCTGTTTTGCAGCTACTAATTGGTGTTTGGTGTTTTAAGCGAATTTTGTATTTCATCGTTTTCTAAAGGGCTCCAAGTTGATTGCGTCTACACTGACTTCTCTAAGGCATTTGACAAAGTACCGCACGAGATTTTAGTAAACAAGTTGGCTTGCTTGGGCTTTCACTCCACCTTTCTGCAACGGCTTAAGTCATATATGACGGTCAGATGGTGTGTGGTAAGAATTGATGGAGTTTTATCGAACCACTTTGTTGCTACTTCAGGCGTTCCCTAAGGGAGCATCTTAGGGCCACTTCTTTTTGTCATTTTTATCAATGACATAAGCAAATGTTTTACTTTTTCTAATTTCTTGCTCTTCGCGGATGATTTAGAAATCTTCTCATCTCTTAAGGACTCAGTGGATGCTCAAAAGCTTCAACTCGACTTGAACAATCTTCATCGTTAAATATTAAAAAATGTTTTCATTTAACAGTGCATTTTTAACACATCCCACACCAGAGTCTAAGGATCTTGGAGTATTATTCGATACAAGATTTTCCTTCAGTGTCTACATACATTAATTTTATTCTTTCAAAATCGTATTCGGTTCTATGCTTCATCCGTCGCAATACAACTGAATTTTCTGATCCGTATACCTACAAACTGCTGTTTACATCTCTTGTTCGTTCTCACCTAGAGTACGCTGTTATCATTTGGAGACCTTACGACCAATTCTCGATTAAGAGAATAGAACACGTTCAAACAATTTTTTTAAACAGGCATTACATTCCCTCCGATTTGAGTTGCCTGTACCATCCTATAATTCTCGACTAAAGCTGATTCATCTAGAATCTCTTGAAAGGAGAAGGACAGTTCTTTCACTTTCATTTATTTGCAGTGTAGTTAATGGCATCGTCGACTGTCCAGATCTACTTGAGCGGATAAGCATTAATGTTGCCCAGAGAAGTCTTCGAAATTTGTACCCTTTCTATGGGGAAAACTTGAACACTAAATTTGCGAGTAATGCACCCCTAGTCATTCGAAGGAAGCCAAAAGTTGTTATTTACTACAATTCCGAGTTCTTGTGATGCACATTCTTCCTTAAAGGCTTCAATATGCTCTCAAATTACTACCTATTTGCTCTTCGGTCTAGCGGAAGGTATTTGAAATGCACCACACCTCCAAAATGACTATATGCGAACGATGAAGGCGGCAAAGAACATTTTAATTTTGTTTCCAACCTTTCGTAGTTGTTTGTGTTTGACTTTTGATTTTCATTTGAGAAGCGACATCCGATGATAGTTGATTCATTTCGAAATTACATTGATAAACTAGGGCCTTGTTCACGGTAATAATGACGTTGATAATATCTTTGACAGTCCACAGAAAACATTTATTTAGCGACAGCAATACAACTCGACTTATCCTCAAAAAATTGTGCACGGCGCCATGTACCGATCCGAGTGAGACCCAACATCAGCAGATATCTCCCTGATAATCACAACGATCGAAGATTTTGAAGTACCATTTTCTTAACTTTTTCGATCAGCCACAGGCGTAGATGAACGCCTAGTACTAGGCAAATAATCAGTTGCTGTGCGACCCCTTTTTACCACTCACATACGTGTGCTTCGACATTTTCTTGAGTCTATGTCGGCTTCCGTTAGCATTTTCAAGGCTCTCGCATAAATTGTTTCATTAGAAACACAAAATTTTAGACAGACCTCCTTGGTGAAATAGAGTCGACATAGCGAAATCAGCGGACTGTTCAAATCTTAACGAAGTTATTACGCACGCACTTTTTGACAGATTATCTCAAAAGGGGCATGCACACAACTGGCAAATACACCAGCTTGAAGGTTCGTTTAAATCTAGAATGCCGATTACTTCTTGAACAGAAGGTGTTGAAGTAAATTAATATAATAAAACACATTGGTGCGTGCTGATCTCATTAGGAATACGCAATACCTGTTTGATAAATGATCATCTTTGACATTTAGAAATGTATCTTTAAGTAAAAAAACAGGCGCCACGTTGGCGACCGATATTTCATTACTACTTAACAAAACTATTAATTATTTATTCTGAGATGAAAAATTTATTTCTGAGATGAAAAATAGGTATTTAGCGAGCGGAGCTTTTTCATGGCAGAAATATACTCGCAGTTTTTCCATTGCCTGTCCAAGAGCGACCACCAATGGAAAAGACTTTTTTCAATTAATTGGTATTGCGTGCGCGGGATTTCGAGCCTGTACATTTCCGAATAGTAGTCACACACCAAACCATTCGGTTACGGCAGCCATCAGGTTGAAATACCCAGCTTTAAAAATCCAATGAGTCACTAGTTAGAGGGTTGAATGCCGGGAAATTTTCTACAACTGTACTGGGCCAACTAACTGTGCCAACAGGCAGAATCTAGTTGGCTCAGATACCGGGAAAATTCTCGTTCACAAATGAAAATGCTTGAAAAGTTACGTTTAGGTATATTAGAGAATATTTTTTGAATTTAGTCGAGTCAAATCGTATAGAATTTCGACGCCGAGGTTTAATTCTATATTACCATCAAAGCAATAAATGTAGATAGAAAAGTCTACTGAGAAATTAAAGCCGCGAGGGTATACAAGTTGCGTCCAAATGAAGCATCCACTCTGCAGTCCATATAGGGCTTCCAATGATTTGCTTTCAATTCTAACCCAGAGCACTATCTCGCTGATGATTACGCGACAGTGGTGGGAAGCCATGACGCAATTTTTGAAACCTTAAACAAGTGATGGACCAGGATCCTTGCCTATTTGCAAAGCATGGTATTCAGTACTTTAAACTCCTTAATCAGGCGAGCATTTACTCAATACTTAAGAGCGAAGTTATCAACCCGGCTGCAGCCACATGAATTGTATAGTAAGAAAAACCGCCAAATGAACTCATAGAGAGGTAAGAATATGGTCCTAGCAGAAACCTGGCACCGAGTAAAGAAACAATTGGAGAGTCACTGAAAAGCTACAAAACCTCGCATGTCGCGGAAAATCTGCAGCTTTGAGTATTGAAACTTAAAAAGTGCTCAACAAGATTGGCCCCTTCCAACCGTTACAAGCTTTCATTCATGTTACAGATGCAAAGGGGCTCAGGAGGTTAAGTAAATCTGACAAATGAAAGCCAGCCAGCTATGGGCAAGCAACGACATTGAACCGAATTAAAAGCGCACTGTGAATGGAATCAAAATTTACCAGCATTCTGGCAGGGACGTAATTATCCTTGACTCAAACTTTCGGTTCAAGCATCCTTTGCATCTTTTACAAAGTAAAAATGGAATGCGTGGTGACTGATAGATAGATGGATTTGCCATCTGCACCGATGGCTTGGGAATGTGTTGAAAGCCTCGGTCTCTATGGGAGCAACCTACAGTTTCGAGTCCTAACAGCAGATATTTTTTATGAGGATCTTTTTCATGGCAGAAATACTTGAATACTGAAGGTGGCGTCTTTGTAAAACAGTTACGTAATTTTCACGATTTTGAAAACATATTTGTGAAAATTCAATGAATAGCTTGGTATTATTGTGGTTTGTGATATTTAAACTAAACAAACTAACGAAAACAAAATGCTGCGCATTACATTGTGAAATCACCAATTAATATAATGCCTCCAATTGTAGTTTTTTTGGGTTTTTATGCGAAAGATGCCGAGGCAAGAAAGTGTGTGTGTGGTTTTTTTTTTGGTATGCGGACCTTAGAGGTGGAATCTTCTAAAGATTAGTATGAGACGACTCATACATATGCCCGATTCACATGCGGTATTCCCCGGCTCATCCCATCCCATCCCATCGCCTCGCTGTTTTGCTTTTTTCCCTCGGTATTACCAGTTAAGATATTCCTTCGAGGGACAGGATGTGTTTATTCACTCATTTGTCTGCGTTCATTATCATCATGACTCAGCCTTCGCATAATTTTTGAGGCTACGTTACAACCACAGTTTCACGTTTCTTTATATTCCAGCATATATTGTACTAGGCTAGCAGCTGCCATGCTCTTGCCGATATTTGAGCGCCACATGCTTCGTTCCCCATCAAATCTAGAGCATTCTCAGGAGTTTCATATTTCCTTAGCAGTATATTCAAAATGGGGAGTCTGTGAGCTTGTATTTGTACAAGTACTGCCGGAAACAGCCATGCCCTTGCCCTGTGTCAGCATGAAGTTAACGTTTCCATGTGTTCTCCGGATCCATTTCTGTATGTCGGGATCATAGTGAAAGTGGTTCTTCCCTTCCCACTATCGTTCCATTTGGTCTGCCAATTTTGCAGAGCGAAATCATCGATCCTATGTAGGGCGTCCCTTAGTGAGGCTTTGTTACCAGATATCCGCGCGTTTTTTGTATGCTGGTATTTTTGTTTCATATATTTTACCTTTATATCGAGGGGGATTCTGCCTGCTATTACCCCTGCTGCTTCGGCAGATATGGTCCTGTAGCCTCTAATGATACTAACATTGCATAATCTGTACACCCGTTTAGCCTGTCTCAAGTAGCTGGGATATTTCACTACGTCAAGAAAGTCGATGTGTGTGCGTGTGTGTATATAATTTTGTTGTGTTTGGTGGTTTCTATTGCTTTCGCCTACTCTTCCTTTTGTTTATTCATGGAGCCGGACGACACAGTGAATTCTGAAGGTGCAACCTTGTATTCTATCATCCTTGAGGTAAAAATATCCGCTAGTGGAAAATCTTTCTCGATAACTTTGTTGTTCCTTTCATCAAGCGAGCAGAGTCTAAGCATAGCGAGCAGAGAAGTGGCGAACAGAAGGCGCCTATTGAGTTTTTTAATTAAAATATTTACAGTTAATCACTTATAAGCAGCCGCACTTAAGTACTTTCTTAAATATTATTCCAATTAGAAAATAAGTGAACTTATCTATTAAAACATACATGCATATGTACTATGTATAAGTATATGCATAAAAATAAAGTTCTTCAAAAGGTAGATAATTTGTTTGAACACATGCACACACACATATACAAATGGTGACATTGCGAAAATGCGACCATATTAGTCAGCGTAAATAAATTGGTTAAGCAGCGATGACGATAAACAAAGAATGACTTCTTCTTCTCGTGTCGACTGAAATGCATGGGTGTGATTTTGTACTAAAGGTTAATCTTTAAGCCCCACCTACAACAGACGTTGTCCGATCAATGCAGTCAGCCCTTATTGGAGAGCGGTTCACTTCTTACGGGAGCATCGAAAACTGGCTCAATAAATGGATCAAGTCTTGAATTTTTCGTCAGAGAAATCCGTAAGCTGGCTGAAAGATGGAGCACAGTTGTAACTTCCAATGGCACATACTTCACATAATAACATGTATTTTTTAATTGTTTAAATAATACGTAACGCTGGCTAAGAAAGGACGGAAACTTATTCCCATACCCAATATTTATCGAATGCTTGCGTTGCAATCATCAAGTGACAAAGCAGAGATTAGTAAAGAGTTTTCACATACGGCTTACAGAGGTGCTGCAAAGGTATAGCCAATAAAAATCGAGTAATTTGTAAACTCACAAAACAATTTATTTGACCGACCGTTCATGCGAAAATTTAAGTCATCGATTGGCCACCAGGAAGCAGCACCCGCCACACGTAATGGTTTGGGCCACTGTAACCGCAGATGGGCGCTCTCCAATCGTTTTTATCGAGCCTGGCGTCAAGGTCTATGCGAAATATTATCGGGAAAGTATTCTGGAGGTTGTTTTGAAACCGTGGACAGACAAACATTTCGGTGGCAGATCAGGGATGTTTGAATAGGACTCGGCACTGTCTCACAAAGCTCGAGTGAACCAAGAATGGATAAAAAACACTGTTCCGGACTTCATTACGTCCACACAATGGCTCTCAAATTTACCAACGCGAATCCGATGGATTATTCTCTTTGGGTCATTTTGGAGAGCAAGGTCCGAACTAAAAGATTCACCAGTCTCGATGCGCTGAAAAAAGCCATTGTCCGCGAGTGGGCTAAAATACCTGCAAGTCACATTCGGGCAGCTTGCGATTCGTTTCTGTACCGTCTCAAGGCCATAGTCAAGGCAAAAGGTGGTCATATCGAGCAAAAGTAAATGGATTCTTAATTTTGTATTATTTTCACACATTTTTTAAATTAAATAAAAATAATTTTCCAAACTAAATTTATGGCCTTATAATTGGTTACACTCCGAGTGTCGGACCCAGTAAGTAATATGTTAGTTTGTCGAGCTATGTTAGCTGGTCAACAAGAGTACTTAGACTTGCTCGATTGTGTTACAAAAGTCAGTCAGTGACTCCCCACATTTCCCAAGTAGTTTCGATGTAAAAGTGATTGATTATATTTCATAACAATTTGCATATGCATTGTACGTATGTATGTTTATAAATTAATACATATCTACGCACGTAATGCGGCAATAATACGTTTAATACTCCAACCAGAAAAACCGCTTATCTATTCAGAGATGCAAGGCAATCAATTTATATATTTCTTTTCTTTAATTTTTAATTACACATCATTTAATGGCTTAATTGTTTGCAAGCTAAAATTAAACAAACAAAAAATAGAAATAGATTAGCACCGTGCTACTCTGCGCTTATTTATTGATATCTCTAAGAATATTTATGTTTTCAGAAATCACTACGCATGCCCTGCAGGGAGCACAACTTTGCAAGCTGATTTTTAACAATCTGTCTTATAAAGGGTGGTTAAGTTTCAAGGGCCGGTGTTGATTTTGAATAAATACAATTTTTTTAAGAAATTTTTGTCATTTCTCTCTATTATGATAATATTGGTATGGCTCAATTACGTATGGAACAAAATATTGGCCAAATGACCTCGGCGGCGCACCTCCATCCGATTGTCCAAATTTTCGATGACGCTGGGGCAAAATTGAGGTTCTATGCCGTTAATGTGCCGAATTATCTCATCCTTTACCTCTTGAATTGTTGCTGGCTTATCCACGTACACCTTTTCTTTCAAATAACGCCAAAGAAATAAGTACAACCGTGTCAAATGACATGATCTTGGCGGTCAATTGATATCGCCGCGACGTGAGATTATTCAGCCATACAATTTTTCGCGCAAAAGAGACATTGTTTCGTTAGCTGGGTGACAAGTGGCACCGTCCTGTTGAAACCACATACCGTCCACATCTATATCTTCCCATTCGGGCTATGAAAAATTCGTTATCATCTCACGATAGGGAACACTATTTACAGTAACTGCCTGACCGGCCTCATTTTGGAAAAAATGCGGCCCAATGATGCCGCCGGCCCATAAACCCCACAAAAGAGTCACTCTTTGTGGGTGCATTGGTTTTTTGGCAATCGTTCTTGGATTATCATTCGCCCAAATGTGGCAATTCTGCTTATTGACGAATCCACTGAGGTGAAAATGTGCCTCATCACTGAAGACGATTTTCTTCGAAAATTGGTCATTCACTGTTGCCATTTCCTGCCATAACTTTAACGCGTTGCTCGATTGTGTATCTTCCGTGGTTCAAATTGAATTAGTCTGAAATTGAAAAATGTGAAATGAAATACAGAAAAAAACTTGACATTTAAGTGTGGTTCACATTCAACATCGGCCTTTAGAAGCGGAACCACCACAACTTAGAAACTATTTGAGCAATTCGATTCGAAAAAAATGCATTGTATGGGCTTATAATATTTTATATACGCAACATATTCAATAAAATGTATAGTCACCACAATTAGCTGAAATGGCTTCACATCGGCTCCAAATTAGCCCATTTTGCTTTGATAATTCTTTGGCCGTCCACATTTCTTTTCCTTTCAGTTCTTGCTTAACTATTGCCCAAGCCTCAGGCAACTGTGAAGGCCAATCCAATATTTCAATCCCATTTTCCATTCTACACACCTTCGGCACACCAGCCTTCCAAACATGAACCTTAACTGGATGCTTAAGAGTTCGATACAATTGTCAATGCATGCAACTATTCACGCAAAAGGAATATTGATCCGTGAATATTATGTTTGTCCAATTTCGTTTTGAGTTTGCCTTAATCCATGCAAGTCTTTTTTCAAATGTGTGATAATGAGAGCAGCGGTTTTTTCAACGTGCTCCAGAATTTGAGGTCTTCTGCACGTAAACACTCTTTTTTTGTTTTTTTTTACGAGGAGGAAGCATCGAAAGCCTAACCCCGTCAGTGTGGGACTTTAACCCGAACTAAACCTCCTACCGTCAAAGTACCGTCAAAGTGTATTTGCATACATTAACACCATTTTCCCTTAAAATCACTTCAGCTTCACGCAACAATAAGTTAGGCTTTGTCACAAACAAATCAATGATCTTCTGATCTTGTTTTGGAGAGATTAGTTTTTCTTTTTTTGCTTCGTCTTGGAATGTCGTCAATGCTTTTAATTTCGATATACCGTTGCACTCATTTATTTCTAAACATATTCGACTACTCTAAATATTTTGCTGCAGATGCACGTTGCATTTATGGACCTTCGATGCGTGTACATATGCAATTGGATTTTCATACGCGGCATTCATTTTGACAAAAAAACGTACGCATTCTAAATTTCTCAAAAACTCACAGATTGCACAACGCGTTATGCGAAAAGGATACGCCTACACATTTAGCGGCATTTAAATGTTTTTATAATGGAACTCTAAGTTTGAATTTTGCTGGTCACGCTTCTGTTGGACAGAGTATACTTTGCGAAATTGCCTCAGTTATTCATATGCAGACCGATTGTGAATAGGAGTTCGCTGGGAGATTTTCTGTATTCTCTTCCCTCCTATATGAATGAAAATTCCCTCTTCCTTCCTATATGAATAAAAGTTATTTTATCCCATTTTCCTTTTTCTTTTATCACAAACGATCTATAAAAAAGAGAAATTGTATTTTGGGGGAAAAGTAGGAATCATAAATGTAAAAACTGGTGTAAAACTTGGGGCTTAATTCTGAGTAACTTGACCGAAGAAACGACCCCATATTTTCCAATACCCACTTGCTTTGGACCATCAGTAAAAAAGCGCAAAGCTTTACAATCAGCGAAACGTTTGTCTACTTATCAAATCTGTAAATGAAAGAAAATTTTAGTGCCCCCGAGGTTTGCGACAATTCTTCCTTCATCCACGCTTGTACCCATAAAAAAAGAAGCGCAGGATAAGAGGCTTGTAGAGATTGTGATTTTCGTTATAGAGCTATCTGGTACTCCGGCCAAATGAACGCATCTTGCACATTTGGTGCATTTGTACTAAACGTTTTTAATGGGAAACATATTAATTTTTCTAAAAAATAAAATTTTAATTAAATATACGAGTAATTAGGATGACCCAGGAAAACAAATTATGCTTTGGAGCTACCCGCGTCGCCAACGCTTTGAAAATTATAATTGAATTCATCTGCGAAAAATGCAATTTTCCGTGAATTTAGTATAAAATACTCACAGATCGATAGAAGGTGGTGCAAAATTAATTATCAATCAATTTTTGCGTTTGAATAGCTTTTTTCCTAAATAAAAGAAAAATGATTTTGAGTGATGGAAATTTTTATTTGGATCTTTGCAATGGAGCAATGGAGCGCCTTGCTTGTCTCTTTGTATACTATAGCTGTCTAGTTCACAAGTGAGAAATATAATTGGCATACGACGCCATTTGCAAAAATTATAAACCTTCCGACAGGTTGATTAATTTGGCGCCACCTTGTAGAAATTGTTTTATCACAAGTAGTTTACGAAGGGTGCCTTTTATATTTCGGAATTTGGCAACCCTGGTGTTGCAATCTGGCAACTGACAGCTGTATCGCAAAGTTTGACATTTTTTGGCTTTTACGTACTCAGAACGTTTTGAAATACCAGCGCTATTTGTGTTGTTTACAGTAACTTAAAAGATTCATCTCGGTCCAAAAATGGAATTAAATCGTGAACATTTTCGTGCGATTATTTTTTACAACTTTCGACGTGGATTAACTCAGCAACATTGCATGGATGAACTTAATTCATTTTTTGGCGATGAAGCTCCATCAAGGACCAATGTTTATCGATGGTATGGTGAATCCAATCGTGGTCGTAGTTCACTCCAAGACGAATTTCGTGAAGGTCGTCCAAAATCAGTTGTTGTTCCGAAAACCATTGATGCTGTGCGCGAACTGATATTGCAAGATCGTCATGTGACCTATCGTGAGATTGAGACAATCTCAGGCGTTAGTGGGACCAGCATACATTCAGTATTGCATAAACATTTGACTGTCAAAAAAATGTGTTTGCGTTGGATCCCACACAATTTGTCAATCGCTCGTGTAGATTGGTCGAAGGAAATGCTCAAAAAATACGATCGCGGGCTTCGAAACACGTCTATGACATCGTGACAGGTGATGAATCATGGATTTACGCGTATGAGCCCGAAAGTAAACAGCAGTCGACTGTATGGGTGTTTCAAGATGAGCCAAATCCAACAAAAGTTGTTCGCGCACGAAGCACTTCCAAGCAAATGGTCGCCTGTTTTTTTCGGAAAAAATGGACATGTCGCAACCGTACCACTAGAACAACGCAGAACAGTAAATTCTGAGTGGTACACAACCATTTGTTTACCAGTTGTCTTCCAAGAAATTAGGAAAACCAATCGCCAAAGACGGATCACTCTTCACCAGGACAATGCGAGCTGTCACACTTCGGCTCAAACAACTGCATTTTTGAGCACCCAAAACATCAAATTAATGAGTCATCCGCCGTATAGTCCTGACTTGGCACCGAATGACTTCTTTTTATTCCCGTACGTAAAAAACAAACTGAGAGGTCAACGTTTTTCGACACCTGAAGAAGCGGTTGCGGCGTTCAGAATGCATGTTTTGGAGGTACCTCATTCAGAGTGGCCAAAGTGGTTCGACAATTGGTTCAAACGCATGCAAAAGTGTATAGATCTTCATGGAGAATATTTTGAAAAACAGTAAAGTGATTTTCGATGATTAAAATTTGTTTTTGTTCTCTAATCCTGACATATAAGAGGCACCCCTCGTATTATATCGACTCTGTTTTGTTGTACGCATAAGAATACGAATTATTATCAAGTTTACTGCATTTGTATGCATCTCTAAGATAACGTATTGAATTCTCCTGATTTCTTTACAAGCAATAAATATAAAAAGAAACAATAGTAATTGCATAGCAATTGAAAACTTTACACGCCTACTTTTTGTTTGTTTTTTGTGTGTGCTTTGATTATGACATTCTCCCGCAAACTCGCGGTAAATCTAAGGGCACGTGCATATACGAGTAAAAAAACATACTAAACTGCAGTTAATTTATCTTAGTCTAATAGCTAATCATCGTACGCAGCAGAGGATGGATATGTATCGCCACAAGTAGATACTTTACATATACTTATATATACATACACACATATGGCCATTAACATAGGTAAGCTGCATTTGTCTATCGATTTCCTTGCGCCGTTCGGAAAAATTCAAAACTACCTATTTCTTTTTTTTTTAATGGCATCACTGCTTCGTTGTGAATTTAAAATACCAGTTATGTTAAGTTGCTTTATTGATTGCACAGATTAGGTTATTTTCATAAAGTGTAATTTTGTAGTATTTTATAATAAAAATCCAACGACAACAATCGAAGATTCTTTGATGTTGACCATGTCTGGCAGGTACACGAAAAATGATCACATCCACAGGACTTTTAATATAGCAACAGTAGACGAAAAAATCAAAAAGATAACGACAAGGCACTTTGAAAAACAACACACACACAGTAATGCAGAAATCAACAAGCTTCTTGAAAGGGGGAAAACACAAAAAGACGTTTAAAGAAAAATCGACCAAGCGACCTAATAAATGCTAGAAAACAATAAATATGTAAAAATAGTTAAAACGCTGTTATATTGTTGTACAAATTATACTTAATGTCAATGGACAGATGTATAAAATAAATGGGTAGTGAAACAAATTTGAAATGAATTTCTTTCAAAAATGGGTCGTGTGCAGTATTCCACAAAAAGAAAACGATTTACACTACTGATAATTTAATTTTGACTCTTGCCAAGAGGGATCCTTTTAAATCATCAAAAACCATTGACACTGAAATCAACAATGAGTTCTCACCATGGTTCACAAAAAAAAAGGTCAAGCGCGCTGGCGGCAACATACTGATTTGGGAATGTTTCTGTTGGTATTGGGTAGGACCTATTCTTCTCATAACCAATAAAATATACAAATTTATTTACACGACACTTCAAAAAGTGATACTACCATTTGCTGAGGAGAATATGCCACTTCGGTGGCTTTTTATGTAAAATAATGGCTTCTCCTCACTCCTCAGTGTTAGTATGTGAATGGTTTTTACAAAATAATGTCAAAGTTATGGATTGGCCAAGACTAAAACCCATTGAAAACCTTTGTGGAGACTTCAAGAAGTGAACCGGGAAGGAAACATTCAAAAATAAGACGGATTTATGGCAAAAAATCAAAGAACTATGGTATTTCACCTCCACAGAAACCTGCCATAGGATTATCAATTCTATAACAAATCGAATACAAAAAGTCAATTACAACCGTGGTGGACACAGAGGTTATTGATTAAACTTCGATAACTTAAACAGCATTTTTAATAAAATCACTAGATTTTTTTTATCGTATTTATTTCTGTTTCGTACCTCTTTTAATGACCACATTTCCCCTATTGTCACTAGTTTAAGTCTTAAAAGATCCTTTAATTATTATTTATATTTCCTATATTAATCTATAATATGAAATAAAAACCGCAATCAAATGCATATCTGTATGTACCTATTTTTATGGCTACACATATAGCATATACATTACTTATATAAAACAAATAAATCTATACCGCATATACATATGTACGTACACAGGGTGGTTCATCTAGCGGAATTGAATTTAATTAATTAAAAAAAGCTCCTCATAAAAGCCGTTTCGAGGCGGCATAAAATTGTAGGTACCTCCATTTGTGGAAACCATCAAGACACACACCACAAATAGAAGGAAGAGCTCGGCCAAACATCCAAAGGGCGTTGGTTGGTTGGTTAAAGTGGTGATTCTTCCAGAATCCAACTAGCGCTTCCGCACCATTTTGTTGCCACATCCTCGTTACCAACTTATTTAACGGTTATTTACAGCATGGCTGTATCCAGTCTGTTGCGGTTTAAAAACCTTATTAGGTTGTTGACGTCTAAGATTTCTCAATTTTAAGACTGTGAGAATATATAGTATACCAGCTCCAACACCATAAAGAATTTATAAATTCTACAGTCTATTTTACTGCCATCTGTATCGACTGTAGTGTCGAAGTTGTTTAGAGGAATCCCTTGTTCCATTCTTCCTTAGATGGAAACAGAGTGGTAAAAAAGAAAAGAATGTAGAACAAGCAAGAATACTTTTCAGAAATCTCAGCTTTTATTGGAAAGAATAAGTCTTGCAAATTCTTCTCTACGTTTTCGCTTGTTGCGGCAGTTATTTCGCGCATGCCATTTTAAATTTCAACTCTTGAATCGTCTCTGTATAGTCAATTGAAGTCAAATCAAAACTTCTAGGTGGTCAATTGAGACCACCTTTTCAGCTAATTTTCGATTTCCGAATATTTTCGAATGTTTCTAATATAATATATACCAAATGACGCTGCGACGTCATGAGAATATGTAAACAAAAGGTAAATTACTTGTTTGAGAAGTGGACCAGTAAGCCAATGCAATAGAAACTACAAAAAACGCAGGTAAACTTTGTTTTCATCAGTTTGTTTAGTTTAAATGTCACAAATCAAAATATTTCATCCATTCACTGAATTTTACAAATATGTAATTTCTTCTGTTTCTCTTGTTTGTTTTGTTGATTGGCTTCAATGCATGACGTCAACTTTATCAAAATCGGGAAGAATAAAGTAACGGTTTTCGGAAGGCGTCACCTTAGTTATTCAATTCACCTTGATATATATACAAAATTTATTTAAGCGAAAAGCGATTGCGCTTTTAAATTTATAACCATAAGCCAAATCTCTGTCACCTCACATATATTATTTTAACTGTCAAAGCGAAAAAAATTAATAGTTCAAATTCAAGGCGAATCTATTAAAGGTGGTGTTGGTAAATCAGCTGATATTTTTTTTCTTTCGCCGTGTCCATGTGGCTTTGCTTTATACTTTGCCAATACTTTGCTTTGACAATCAAACGTACAAAACATGGTTGTTGGTCTAGTGAGACCACCTTTAATGAATGTGCCTTAGTTCCATGTACCATCCTATATTTGATATGCTCTGCACTTCGTTGAGTAAAGCTTTAGGTTGTTGCAGCTATAGGATGTGGGGTGCGCTATCAACCACTTCATTAATTAAACTTATTCACTTATAAATATTGGCAAACTTGGTATATTCTACTGATACTCTCGATTCTGCTATGTATGTGCATATGCATGTATGTGTTATGCCTCAAAGCAGTTAATGTTGGTATAAAAGCACTTAGAAGCCCTCCACTCGCACTTAGTGCACTTAACGCGCCGGAGATGTGCTATGTGGGGAATATTTGCATAATAATTTGTTATTTGAAACGGTGTGAGTAGGAATATATTTATTATATTTCCTAACAACAACAAAAAAAAATCGTAAAATGTTCGTTTTCGATGTTTTGTCCGGCATTGCGGGCGCGTTAACCGCACACGTTACCGAGATCCTGGCCACTTTGGCATTCATCACCTTTGCCATTTACCTCTGCCTACAATATCAATATACATATTGGCGCCGTCATCGAGTACCTTATATTGAGCCTGCGATGATTTTTGGCAATTTCAAAGGCATCCTCAAATCAGAGTGTGATTCTTGTGCGTGGTTCCAATATTTGTACCAACATGAAAAGGCCAAAGATCTTCCTATCATCGGCATATATTGTTGTAATAAGCCCGCATTGTTAGTGCGCGATCTAGAGCTGGTCAAAAGGGTGTTGATTAAAGATAATAATTATTTCTCAAATCGTCATGCTTCTGCCGATCCCCACTTTGACTCGATGGGTTCGGATAATGTGTTCTTTGCCAAGAATCCCGTATGGAAGGAGTTACGGACCAAGCTGTCGCCAGTTTTCAGCAGTGGCAGAATGAAGCAAATGTTTCCACTGATGCAGGAGGTAAATGCATATCTATATACACATACAGATTCATATACTCACCATCCCAACGCACATACTAAGTGAGGAAAAGTTAAGGCAGTGCCAATGAGTAGAAGTAAAAAATAAATAAAAAAAGTGGAACTTCCAACCAGGAAAGATGAAGCCCTGTTCCCATCTGAGTTGGTTTGTATATGGCTGACATGTGGCGTTGCTCACAACTTCAGTACTCAGTCTAGGCGTGAAACATGAAATGATGGAAAAAGTGTTTTCTAATAGTCAGCGCCTCATGGCAGGCAATAGCAAATTCTAGGAGTGTATTTCTGCCGTGAAAAAGCCTCGCAGAAAAACCAGAAGCTTGGCCAAACACATAAAAAAGGTGTAAGCGCCAATTACATTTGTATAAAAACCATCTGCTGTTAGGCCAGAAAATAATTTTCAGTTAAAAGCCCAAGAAATTAGTTAAAAAATAAATTTTTCCTATAAAATTTGACTCAAAATTAAAATATTCGTGTTTACTAAAATTTTGTAAAAATTTACGTTTTTTTGATGTTCGTTTTTTTTATTAGCGTTCTTCTTTCTTATTACTCTTAAATAAATTTTATTCTTGTGAAAATAGTAGTTTGGTTGTAGTGGTCGTCAAGTTGCTTATTTAACACTAAGTGGCACTAAGGCCCATTGTGATACCTGCATTTGTTTTATTTCCCCTAACTAAGTTGCTTAAACCACTTAGATCTTTTTAAGAAGGTAATTAGTCCCTCCAGTGAGACATTTGGCAAATTTCGCAGGTCCTCAAAGAAATAATCACCAAGATATTAGGCACGGTTTCTTTGAAGTGCAGGGCCTTCACTGTACTGTTGTACTTTTTCATCTCCACAGCTCTGGCAGAAGTCATTGTAAGGTACACCCATTCTACTGGCTAGAGTGCCAATAGCGCAGTGATCCGTTATAACACCTGTGAGGATGCTGGTACTTGATCTGTTGAATCCAAGCAGATATTTTGTCCTTTTAACATTCAGATTTGGCCAGAGCGTTTTGAAGACCCTGCACTTAGTAGTTAGAGACCATCTTCTATTGGTTTCCGCGAAAATGCTCAGGTCAATCGCATTGTATAACTCGTTTAGAGGAATTCTTATGCCCTCTACCACTCGCTGAAGGTCCAACTCAGAGCCTACCCTTGCACACTCATCCGCTCTTTCATTTCCCTCCACTCCAAAGCTGTGAGTTACAGGGCGTTATCAATGGAAATAAGGAAAGAGAAACTCGGTACATTTTACAGTTTTTCTTTGATAAAGGTGAAAATACAAGCCAGGCCGTTGAAATAGTGAAAAGCGTTTATGATGGCAGTACTGTAACACCACTTAACATATGTTTCGTCGATTCCGTTCGGGTATTCTTTTTGTTAAAGCAAATGTCGTTAATGTCTATAAAACCAAAGAAATAATCGCCCAGGAGCTAAAGATCGACCATAAAACATTTTTAAACCATTTGCACAAAAATTTTACTCCAAAATTATGGATTTGTTTTTCAGCAAACTTATGTAATAATTTTTTCTTATATGTACAGAATAGGAGAATGTTTTTTACGACAATGTCAATACAATAAGAATTTGTTCAATGTTTTATTGTTATTTACTTTCTAAAACTATTTTTCTGTTTCTAAACATAACGTTCTTTTTGAAAAATTAAAATTGAGCGCCGAAAATTTTGTTTTTGTAAATATTAAGTTTTCTTCAAACTCTTTGACGCAATGATTTGGATGAAAAATTTTTTTTTTTTGTTTTTTTTAAGGTTTTTCAATAACAGGTGTTATTTTGAATATCCCGCTATTTCGGTAGATGTCACTTTTCAAGCTGTAATTTTTTGATATTTGACAATTAGAAACTACGCCACTAATAAAACGCTTAAACAACGCATTGAAATTATTCAAATTCACTAAAAAAATGGTGAAAATTTGGCAGAGACGGTTCGTAAAACTCGAACATTTTTGGGTCATCGTAAAGCACCTTGTCGGACCGCAATACAGAAATTGGTGAAAAAATTCAAGCTGTTGGGACAAGTTAGTGATGTGAAGAATAAAACCCGTGCACGTCGCTCAAGAACAGCCGAAAATATTGCTGTTGTAGCCGAAAATGTTGAAGAAACCCCAGGTTTGTCCATTCCTCGTCGTTCTTTGGAATTAGCATTCCGCACACGTCATTAAACCGTATTTTGCATAAAGATTCGGGTCTTAAGGCTAATAAAGTCCAGTTAACACAAGAACTCAAGCCGGCCGATCATCAACAAAGTCGTGTCTTTGCTGATTAGGTCGTTGAAATGCATGAAAATTATCCGGAATTCCATCGAAAAATCATCTTGAGTGATGAGTCCCATTTCCACCTCCATGGCTTCGTCAATAGGCAAAATTGTCGGATTGGGGCTCAGAAAATCCAAGAGTTATTGTTGAAAAGCTTCTCTATCCTCAACGTGTGACTGTTTGGTGTGGTTTATGGTCCGGCGGAGTCATTGGACCTTACTTTTTCAAAAATGAAGCTGAAGTTACGGTCAATGGATTGCGCTATCGAGAGATGATTAACGATTTTTTATGACCGGAATTGGATGGTATTGATCTGGACAACGTTTATTTTTAACAAGACGGCGCTACGTGCCACACAAGCACCCAAACCATTGATCTTTTACGGGAAAAGACCTCGAATAACACTTCTTATTGGAAAACCCTTTATTTAAATCTATACTAATATTATAAAGAGGAAAACTTTGTTTGTTTGTTTGTTTGTTTGTTTGTAACGAATAGGGTCAAAAACTACTGGACCGATTTTAAAAATTCTTTCACCATTCGAAAACTACATTATCCAAGAGTAACATGGATTACATTTTATTTTGGAAAAAAATAGGGTTCCGTAAGATATTTGGATTTTTCGGACACAAACTGAAAAAAATCTTATATATAAAATAAAGTCAACTTTTTGTGTGTGTTCGCTAACCGGCCGTGTCTGCACCGAATTAAACCAAACTTACACACATTGTTAAGAAGGTATTGAAGATGGTTTCCGTATAGTTTGGATACCTATTGGTGGATAGGGCTCGAGATATAGGTCAAAACGTGGACCCGGGTAACCTTCGGATGTGTATGTACAATATGGGTATCAAATGGAAGCTGTTGGTGAATGCTTTAGTTCAGAGTATTTTTCATGCCGCTGCGTGACTAGGGTCTCGAGATAGAGACCAAAACGTGGACCCTAGAATGTGTTTGTACAATATGGATATCAAATTGAAGCTGTTGGTGAATGCTTTAGAACAGAGTATTTTTCATGCCGCTCCGTGACTGGAGTCTCGAGATATAGGTAAAAACGTGGACCCGGGTAACCTTTGGTTGTGTATGTACAATATGGGTATCAAATGAAAGCTGTTGATAAGTGCTTTAATACGGGGTAATTTTCATACCTATTGATGACTAGGGTCTCGAAATATATGCCAAAACGTGGACCCGCCGTGTCTTTGCACCGAATTAAACCAAACTTATGCACATTGTTAAGTAAGTATTGAAAATGGGTTTCGTAAAGTTTGGTTGTAATTCGGAGCAGTGGCAACGGGTACAGCGTTCTTTTGAGCCAGCCATAATGTCGCTTACTTTTTTAACGCTTGGGGCGGAACTGAACTGTCAAATTGACAGGTGAGTTACAATGTGTCAATATTTCTTTCTGATTTGGATGCCATAAGGAAAAAACGTAAGTGCAACATGTAAAAATTGTTTGTGAATTTTTTTGGAGTGGATTTTGGAACAGTGAATAATTTCTTACGAAATTTGAGAATTTAATGTGAAATCCGAATGAAATTATGTGTTCGTGGAAAAAACAATTTTTTTCGTTTTTTTTTTTTTTTGAAAAATATAAATGGATAATGGTTAAAAAAGCTCCAATGCTTAATAAAACATATAAATTGAAACGAAAAATTCATGGAAGATCATATGCGTTGATTTGAAATTAAAAAACAATCTTCTTTTTTCCTGATTTTCAATTTATATTTTATATTTACTCAAAAACAAATAGAAAAACAAAAAATATTGTTTATGCCAAAGCGCTTGAATAAAGAATAAAGAAATAAATAATATGAAAACCATATATTTTCTGTTCTAAACCATATCTATTCTATTTTAGTGTGCCCAGCGAAGGGGGCCGGGTTTGCTAGTAAGAGATATTTTCTTTCTTAAACTAATATTTTAAAAAAATAAATTTGTTTTCTAAAAAATTTCTCCCATGAATATTGTAGAAGTTGAACAGTTGAGCACTTAGCTGAAATCAGAGCAGGTTGTCTAGGTAAACACTTTTTCAATTCTCTTACAGAACTGTCTGGCGCGGGGATTAGGCCAATCTTGCGCTTCAGAGCCTCAAAATGGTTTCATGAAGATAAATAGACAAGGTTCTCGTGGCGCACAGTGGTATCACAACGGACCTGTAAGGTCTAAGTGAGTTGGTCGGACGGACCGACTACCACCGTAACCTAGCCTAGCCATTCTAAAAAAATTATTTTTTTCTTAAGTATTAAATTTTTCCTAAAACTTTCAAAAGATCTCTTAATATTTAAACAAATTTTTTAATTAGATTCTTCTTTTAAACGAAATTTTACTTGAAAATAGTTTTTTTCCGGAAAAATTAAATGTAAGTTCTCAGTGCTTTCCAAATTTATTTTTTGAAAATTTCACAAAATGATTTGTGTCAAAATTTCTTAACGTTTTACTAATCGTTTTAATTATATACCCTTTTCCTAAACTATTTTTCATTTTATTTTATTTTGTGAAAAAATTAAGCGTACTAACTGTTTGATAATCTCTCCCTTAGGAATTTCGGTACAATAATTAGGGGCAAAATGAATAGATTTTGTTGCTTTGTTTTTATGTTTTACTTAAAATTGCTTCAATAGAAGATTAAAGAAACAATGATGATGAAAAACTATGAAATTTTAAATTTTTTACTTGAAATTAAATTAAAAAAACCAAATTCGAAAAAAATATTATGTCAGTCAGTGCAATATTATTGTGAAAATTTCTATTTATTTATTTATATTATAGTGAATATAATTCATTTTCGAGTTGTTTGTTATGAAATACTTTTATGTTGCTTAACATTTCTTTTGATTAATTTCAAATGATTACAATTTATATTTTTTTAGTTAAAGTAGGCCGATTTCGTTGTTCAAAAAAATGGTAATTTTGAGTGAACTTTGCAATGTTAAACTCTTTAGCGTATGGTTTTTAGCAAAATAAACATCAAAAATTAATTTCTGGTACCCAAAACCAAATGTACATAAACTTTCTTCTGAAAAATGTAAAAACAAAAATGGCTGGGGATTAATAATTAAATTAAAAATAAGCCCACCGCCATAGTCGAATGGGCTGGTGCGTGACTGCTAACAGTTTTTTCTAATTGCGGTCGCCCCTCGTCAGGCAATGGCAAACCTCCGAGTGTATTTTTACCTCATAAAAACCCTTTGCCATTCGGAGTCGGCGTAAAATTGTAGGTCACTCCATTTCATGGAAACGGACGCACACCACAAATAGGGGGAGGGGCTCGGCCAAACGCCTAACAGAAATGTATGCGCCATTTATTTCTTTTTTCTATTTAGAAATAAGGAGCTTCGAAATGCATATCGGAGTTATGCTTCCCTCGACTTTAATTGCACTGTAATTGCATCTAGAATACATTAGCCACCGAAACAAAGCAGACAAACGCTATAACTCACTCTAATAGATTATATATACATATATACATAAACATATACTCGTACATATGTACATATACGCAATAGTAATATGAAATTTATTTGTTAGAAGCAAAAGTTTAAAAACTTTACTATTGGTTTTCCACTCATATCTGTAGATGGCTCAGCAATACGACAACTATCTCTGTACTTTGAAAATGGATTCGGAAACCAAATCGACTGTGCTCGAAATAAAGGAGTCAAATTCATTATATACAACCGATGTGATTGCAGTTACTGCTTATGGCGTCAAAAGCAACAGTCTTCAAAATCCTAACGGCACTTTTCGTAAGAATGGAAAGCAAATTTTCACCTTCAGTTGGTTTCGTTCATTAGAGTTCAAAGCTATCTTTTTCATACCTATTTTGACTACAATATTCCATGTCAAAGTATTCTCCGCATCGGTTACAAAGTTTTTGCGCAAAACCATCAATAATGTAATGGAAGAGCGCATTAAAAGCGGTATTGTTCGCAATGATCTAATCGATATTTTGATTAAACTTCGACGTGAAGCGGAAGTGGAATTGAAAGAAGGCAAAAAGCCATTCCTTTTGCAGCGAGATGCTTTGGCAGCACAGGCAGCTATTTTCTTCTCGGCTGGCTTCGAGACCTCATCGATGACCCTGTCATTTACAATGTACGAAATGGCTCGTCATCCGGATATGCAGCGCCGTTTGCGCGAAGAGATACGCGAAGCAGTGCTGAATAACGACGGCAAAGTGACCTACGAATTGATAATGGGTCTGAAGTATTTGGATAATATTCTAAAGGAGGTGCTACGCATTTATCCACCATTGCCTTTCCTTGATCGCACATGCACGCCGAAAGCAGGTGAAGCCGGTTATTCATTGAAGGAATACGGCGTCGATTTTAATATACCTTTAGATATGCCTATCTTCGTACCGAGTCACGCCATGCACATGGATCCGCAGGTGAGCTTTTTAATTAAAATAAAAATATCGACACTCGTTCTTTCTTACTTGTTTATTTTTAAAATCATATTTGTGGTTTAAGTCTTAAACCTGGGATTTAGAGCAAAGTTTGTTAGCTCCTTCAGCTAATAGCCTTATTTTCCCAAAAACTTAATTGTAGCTAAAAGCTCTGTTAAGTTTGCGAAATGTCAACAGGTTTATTTTTTTTTACATTGAGATTTATTGCCTATAGATGGCCAGCAAAACTGTTCGCATTTTTAGATATGTAAAGCTGGTGATGTGGTTGATTTGCATTTCTAGCCTTTATTATTTCCGAATATTCAAAGTATTGAGTTCATTATTTATATTTATTTAAAAAAAAAAAAAAAAAAAACACAATTTACCTAAATTATAGCTCTTGATTTCTGGGGAGTAGCCGCCTAATAAGTTCTGTTTTATGTGGTCATGGAAATTTTCACCCATCCAATCTTGTATCGGAATCGCTTTGTGTGAAGAGGCAGCGTATTGCTGAAAGATGTGTGGGCTGGCACCGTGTACACTACATATTCATCCAGGGTTTCACTACTGTCTCTAGCACTTCGATCTATGTAGCAAAAATCACTCGAAATGCTTGAGTAAAGAAGTGTGATGGCAAGACATGTCCTTTGTTGCTCACAACACCTAAAACCATAATAGGGGAATATCTGTAGTATTGAAAAATAGTCATCTGCCATTTCTACGGTTGGTCTTTTGGTCTTATTAAACAATTTTTTTGTCAGAAAAAAACCATACAATCTCAGGCGCTTCGGGGTGTTTAATTTAGTTTAGAAGTTGTTTTGATCGGATAACTCTCTGTTCTCGTGTTTGCTCCGACATAAACTGTTTTCTGCGCATGACGTGGGATTTATACCGGAGCTCTTCTTCGACAACTCGACGGATAAGACCCCCAGAAAACGTAAGCTTCCTCGCAAGGGTCCTCATTGATTTTGAAGGGTCCTCGTCGATGCTGGCTTGTACTTATTGAATAAATTCTGCAGATCGCAATTCTTGATTCACAAATTTTGCGTTGGGTTGTTCTTAAAGATCGTCCATTTTCATAATAAGTTTCAATAATTTGAACGCCGTGTTCCATCGTGTAAAATTGTACACCTGTCTACTTTACAAATGTCAAATATGACATAAAAAAAAGTAGCGTCTTAGAATTATTCACTACTGACATTTTGGTGTCACTTTTGAAAGACCCTTTAGAAGTGAATTTAAGGGGTAACACCACTGTACACGCGTAAAATAAACACGATTTTTAAAGATTTTTTTTGTATAGAAGGAAAGGGAAAACAATCACTCTGATTTGGGAAGTTATTACTTATATACTAAAATACAAAACTACAAAGTTTGATCGAAAAATTGTACAAAATGGCAGCATTGGAGACATTTTTGTAATGTGGTTTCTCTCGAAGGAGCTCCGCGGGTGCAAATTTTAATCTGGAACAAAGAAACATTTTTTTTTTCTTAATCTAGATAAAAATAGCTAGAGAAACACGTAGGGGATTTAAAAAATTTTTATTTTTGTGGAATTAGCAAGCATTTGAAGGAAAAAACTCTATTTTGGTCTAAAAAAACGGCACTTAAATAATTATGACATTCGTTTAAATAAAGCTATCGAAAATCCCCTACGCTCTTCTCTTAAGAAGGTTATTATACAGACGTAGTGAAAAACCTGATTAAATATATTTAAAATTGTTTGAGTTATGCTGCGTGCCAATTTCAGAAAACTTGTTTTGAGAAAAACGCGTTTAAAGTTGGGAAATTTGGAGAAGTCGTTAGGTAGCAGTCACTAACGCTTGGTAAAAAGCTTAAAATACTTATGAAATAAACTTCGGTAACGTATAAAACGTTTTGTTCTGTATTTTAAAAGGTTCAAAGAATTGTTTAAGCTTATAAAAAAAAAAAAAAATTTTTGAAATTTCTACAGTGGTGTTACCCCTTAAGTACTTTAATTGCAAAATATTTGAATAGGAAGTTGAGTATGTATTTAAATGCGATGTTTAACTGAAGTTAAGTGTAAATTGCAATTAAGATTCGGAATTTCTTAAATTTAAATATATTAATTTTATAAATTTATATATAAAATTTTCTAAATTTTATTTTAAGATGTTTTTTATATTTGAAATTTTTTAAATTTTATTTTGAATTTTTTTATATTTTTTACACAGTACTTCAAAGATCCCGAAAAATTTTATCCCGATCGTTTTCTGCCTGAAAATAAGGAAGACAACAACTTGAGCGCCTACATGCCATTCGGCCTTGGCCCGCATACTTGTTTAGGCGAACGCTTCGCACTGTTACAAACAAAAGTTGGACTGCTCTACTTTTATCGCAATCATTATGTGACCCCCTGTGATAAGACGCCGAGGGAAATTGAATTAAGTCCAAGTGCCGTTATATTACACGTTTTGGGAGGTATACACTTGAACATAGTGCGCGATCCATTATTTTGAGATCGAGTTCGTTGAGTTTAAGAAATGTATGATTTTAAGCTTAAAATTTCTTATACCTACATTTATTAATATCTAAGTATATTAACAGTTGCTTAACGGTGTTTGTGGCATACCTATATTGTGTACATTTTTTTATCATGTGATTGTGAAACTTTACTATAAGTGCAAATTTGTTTTTTGTTTTTGTTTGTTATAGCTAATTATTTATAAAAAGAAAAATAACACAGCAGCGAGTGTAAATATATACATATTTTTCGCTTACAGATTTATTATTTTGTTCTTATTAAATTTATTCTTCCTTGACAAACTTCAAGTATAGCCCACCATTCGCTTCTAGCATAAAACGTTTCGGATCAAATTGAATTTTGGTAAGTGTTTGCTCACATACTTCAACGCGATAACTCCTTAGAATAAATATTAATCCTAATTTTACTTGTAGTATTCCAAGTCGACTGCCAATACACCCATGTGGACCCGCACCAAACGGTAAGTAGGTCATTGGTTGAATGGAGGGTAGATTTTCAGGCGCAAACCTTTGAGGATCGAAAAGCTGTGGGTTAGGCCAGTACTGAAAGAAATTTTAAAAATTCATATAAAAAGAACAACACCAAGCACATTTTCGACCAAAACACAAATTAACAAATAGTAATATTATTATATTAATAAAAACGAAAAAGCTAAAATTAAAAATGAGGAGGCTCGAAGCCATTTTAGAACTATACTTGTATGAACTTTTTTGCTCAGAATTGCCAGTAGAATACTTCAGACGCCGAAACAAAGTACGGGGGAAAAATTGACCTAATAAAATAAATAAATAAAGAAAACACGAATAATCCAACTACACTAGGCAAATTACTATTTATTTTCTTTCTCTACTATATTTTCTTACGTATTTTGAACTATAAAACTCTAAAGTTTATAACACAATTTCTATAGTATATTTTAAATTAAAAAAAAAATATTTTTTTTTATATATTACATAATTAAATAATTTATTTTTTCTTGTATATTTTAAATTTAAAAAGAAATATTTCTTTTTTATTTTAAATATTAAAAAATTTATTTTTTATACATTTTAAATTTTGAAAACTGTATTTTTTTATAATTTAAATTTGAAAAAATATAGTTTGCAAGGTGGCGCAAAATTAATCACGCTATTTATAATTTTTGCAAATGGCGTCGTATGTCAATCATATTTGATTCCTGGGAACTAGACAGCAGTATACAAACAAACAAGAAATGGAGCGCGTGAAGGTCATCAATAAAGATTGCCATCACTCAAAATCATTTTTCATGTTATAAATATTGTGGGAAAATACCGACAAATACTTTTCGAGTTATTCAACAATTAACAAAGGGCGCTCGGGCTCTCGATAGCAAAACTTTAAATGCGTTTTTCTCAAAACTATGTTTTTTGAACTGGTGATCACTGTAACTTAAAAACCGCTTGGTAGATTTCAATAAAATGTATACTTGAAAAACATAAAAAACGCGTGCCTGATCGAAGGATTTTTTTAAAAAATTTCGATTTTTTTTAAACAATTAATTGTCGGTTTTTTTTCTCGAAAATTTGAAAAAATATTTCCTGAGGCCACCATATTGTTAATTTTGGAAAAAAAGCTTCGATCAGGCATAAGATTATCTGTTAATAAAACTAATTTCTCTTGACCGATTGATTTTAGATGAATCTCCAAGGATTTGTTATGATCACCGCAAGGGACTTCTGGAGAAACGGGCTCCACACAAACCGCGATAACTTTTACAATTATAATTATTATTTTTTTTTTGAAATTTTGCTTAAGTCAAATCGAAACATGTTGTATCTATTAACGCTTTTTTTTGTAATTTTGTAAAATCAAGGAATTGACTAGCAAAAAAAAATTATTGAAAATCATCATTTTTTCGGGCCTCTGACTACTCCTAACCCCTTATTCCAATCGCCATTGCATAAAAGTAGGCATCGCCAATGAGCGTATTTCAAATACAATTTTTTGAGCTACGCTACTGAAATAAAAAAAATTAGCATGTGTCCGTATTATCGTATGTATTTTTTTTTATGGCATTTAACTAGAATTTTGAACTTTGGTGTTTTGAGAAACCTATAGTAGAATTTACATTTTATTTGTGTTACATTTTAACCTATATTATTATATCCTTTTTGTCGTGAGTATTTTTGGTCTTTTCCCACAAAACCGACAAAAAAGGTCCATCGTTTGAGCAGTTAGAGGGCTAAAATGTTCCACAAAAATATTCCCCTGTGTTATTTACACATCACATATCTAAAATGTAGGGATCACTTAGTTTCCTATGTCACTTTACCATAAGAATAGACAATAAGGCGAGGACTTTGACCCACTTAAAATAAAATTCAGATGCATACTTTCAAAACGCCGATACACGTCTGATTTTGTTTTTTTGTCTCCTTTACCAGAATCCATTGCCAAAACCTTGTTATTTTCGTTAAGCTAAAAGTTTCATCGCAAATCCAGTATTTTGTACTTCTTTTGTAAGCAAAAAAATTGTATCTTAAAAAAACAAAAAAAATTCACCCAACTTGTGCCTATTGCACTAAAACTGTTGATGTGAGGAAACATTTTTATGGCATGAAGTCACTTTTTACTTTTTAGCGCAAAGACCTTTTTTTTGATGCCACAACGAATATCTCAAAGTGTGAGGTTGTGATCTCACTCAAGATCTATGAAAGATCGAACTGTGTGCGAGATGTGAACGTTTCAGAGATTGGCTGCTTGCAGTAAATTACATATTTCCTAACTCTTTTGACATTTTCGCAAACATTTCAGTTCAATTAAGGCTTTCGTAAATATTGACTTCAACTGAAAATATATGAAATAATGTGCACGCTTTACCTTTGGATCTCTGTGTATGCCCAAAATAGAGACATATGCTGGCACGTCCTTAGGTATGCACAGACACTTGCTTCTCTCCTCGTACCATAGTGTCTGCTCTTGCCCATTCGGTAAGCACTCTCTATTTATAAAAGGTGCTGTCGGATACAGTCGCAATCCTTCGGTGACAATCATGTGAAGGTATGGCAATTGCAAAACTTTTTTATAGCTAATATCACAGCTAGACGATTTACAAAAACAAGCTGCTAATTCAGCCTTTAATTTTGTCTGAATTTTCGGCTGCTTCGCCAATTCGTATAAGATAAGCGCAATCAGCGAAGAGGATGTCTCAAAGCCCGCTAATAGAAAAATGCCCACTTGCGCGGCTATAAAGTCCGTATGGCGCAGCCAGTCACTGAGTGTTGTGTCATCTAAAGATTGCTGCATTTTCAACAACAAATCTATAAGATCGCCGCTATCGCGATGCTGATCACCCGCCTTTATACGCTGCTCTACAAGTCGTCGCAAATATTGTGAGTATTGTTGAGTGAAGACTTTTGACTTGAGCACACGCACTGCTGTGGGCAGGAAAAATATAGCGAAGAAATCGACGATCTTACGCAGACTAGGCTTGAACAAATATTCGCACTGTGTACGCATTTCACAGCCATCATTTTTTAGACCTGCTGTATCAATGGTATACAATAAGGCAGCTGTGACGTCTGTGGTGTAGAGCGCGCACATTTCCTTGACCTCAATCACGGTGGCCAGGCCAGAGTCTACTAAGAGTTGTTGATCTTCCTGCGTTATTTTACGAGTGATATAGCCTTCCAGCTGCTTAGCAATCGTTAAAAGTTTTGGATAAAATTTGTGTTTGATATGCCCACTAGTGAATAGTTTTGAGAGCTCACGTCGGCTTTTACGCCATATCGCATATTTGGCTAAAGGTAGTGTTAAAGCGCCCATAGGATCACTCTGCAGATCGGCGGCCTCATAGCGATTGGGAAAATTATTGAATTCTTTAATTAGTAACTGTTCGATTAATTGGGGGTCGCGTATAAGTAAGGCGGGTGTATGAAGTATGTAGAAACCGAAAAATGGCGCAGATTGAAAAGATGGATCAGCGTAGAGTGAATGAAAGTAGTCACCAAAGGATGTGCGTAATAGCAGTAGAGGCTTTAAATTGCCTAAAAACATTGTGGGTTGCAGATATGGAATTTTGCGGCGATACCAGTAACGGTAGCAGTGATTGAACCAAAGCTGCAGCAGCGTTACTGTGATGAAGAGAAGAGTTAGTGTTAGAAGTGGGTAAAAGCTGTACGCTGACATGATGAGGGGATGAGCAGGTGGCAGGCTGAAAGGAAGTGAAGAAGAAGAATTTAAATACGTATTTTAAAAAACTAATGGAAGAAATAAATATTCAATGTACAGAAAAAAAAACCAAACCTTGATCTCTCTCTGCCGAAGTGTACATAGATTCCGAAATCAACATAAATCGTTTTTATGTATTAGTAGCAATATTTTATAATGTTTGTAGTCTCAGTCCTATGCTCTCCCAGGAGTTAGAGGAAAAGATGCTGACGGTGATGTAGTCTGTAAGAATATTTTGTTCATAGGCTTCAGAAATAAATACTTTACTGTAATACAGACTGAGACAGGGGCAGGCCCAGGGCGGTATTTACTTGAATGTTTTACGTAGTCCTCTATTTAACTGCTGCCGCTTTTTTGGTTAGACGGATTCCATGCAAACGAGAACGAGTTAGGTGCGTGAATGAGTGAAAGTTATTCAAAAACTATAGATTTTAAGGGGCATTCAATCACTGTGACTTTGAAAATATATTTATATAATTTTTAAATCAATGCGCTTTTGAGCATTTGGCGTGGGTCAATAGCATCTTTGCGTGCCTCGGGCAATTTGTTCAAATTAAAAAAAAAATATTTTCTACAGTTCCTCTTCAAGATGCTGTTCAACAAACTTTAGTAATGATCAGCTTTTAAGTGTTTCCTAACGAAAACTGATTTGGCACGTTATGCCGTTTTGCTCATGATTTGCAATGTCACCCGAAATGATCGCGTGTGCCAAACGAGCGGTCACGAATGATGGAAAATGGGTACAAATGGGCATATATGTATGTGTGTGCGTATGTATAAATTAGTGAAAAATTTAAGAAAATGTGGGCTTACAAACAAAATACTAGTTTCACTACTGAGAAAGAGGTAACTACTTTATTAGATCCACACACAGTTTTAATAGTTACACTCTGCGACAAAATGGGACGAAAAAAGAGCACTAATGAAAGAGAAACAGTTGTAGAATATTTGAATGCCTTATATTTTTTAATTAAACGTCACAATATTTATTACAGTATTTCGAAGTCGGCCGCCGTAGCCGAATGGGTTGGTACGTGACTACCATTCGGAATTCATAGAGAGAACGTAGGTTCGAATCTCGGTGAAATACCAAAATTAAGAAACACATTTTTTTAATAGCGGTAATCCCTCGGCAGGCAATGACAAACCTCCGAGTGTATTTCTGCCATAAAAAAGTTCCTCATAAAAAACATCTGCCGTTCGGAGTCGGCTTAAAACTGTAGGTCCCTCCATTTTGTGAAACCACATCAATACGCACACCACAAATAGGAGGAGGAGCTCGGCCAATTATACTATATATATATATATATATATATATTTCGAAGTATTCCCAATTTGGTATCAAGTTGATCTGAATATTTTGGAAAAAAAACTCATGTAAAATTACAATTACCATCCAAATTACCTTAACCCTTTCGCGATATTGTTGCCATATGGCAACAGTAAACTTTAAAAGGCCGTCAACACTCTCTTGTAAAAAATATCAACTTTTTTGTTACATATTTTCAAAAATTGAAGTTTAATGGTTAAACAGAAATAAAATAAATAACAACCGCCCATTATATATCGGTAATACAACATTTTTAAAGAAAGCCTTCTGGCGTATAGCACTTCACTCTGAAATTTGTATTTTGCATTTTTAGATTTTTGAGGCATTTTGGGCAAATGTTTTCAACAATTTTTGAATAAAGTATATAGAAAAATGTTCAATCTGTCATTTGGCGTATAAATATTTTTTTGCTAGCAGCTTTAAAAGCTGTGCTAATTTTTAAAACTAAGCTTGTTGCCATATGGCAACAAATTTCTCGTAAGGTGTTAACTTGCATTGGATTGCAGAAGAAGTTTATTTGCGATTGAACGGAATACACAACATTTGTTGCCATATGGCATCATTAAAAAAAATCACTTAACAAAAAAAAAAAAAAAAAATTATTTGTATTGTTATTGGTCCTAAAATAAATACTCAGACAAAAATTTGGATTTTTTGGATGGCGCAATAAAAAGATGTACCGAAAGGGTTAACGAGTCTATAAATTTAATGGGGCATATTTTTGTGGAAACTTTTAACCCAATATCTTTTGGCTGTGTGGGTTGTTTGGTACTCTTATTTAAAAATCTTAAAAATATTTAGTTTTGAGGATCGATGGAGGGTGAAAATATTATACAAAAATATTAAATTTACAAAAAATATTATACAAAAATATTTTCGGGAGAATTTCAGTAGGGCTCTTCTAAGACGAAAATAGTGTGCAATAACACACAATAGCACTGTAGGGGAACTATTTTATTTTTCAACAGAGTCTTCTCTTAGCTTGGTACACTTCCATCAAACGTTCCTGATATTTGTTGATGCAAATAATACAATCTCTGGAGGCTATTATAGTGGAAATTTATTTAATCGATGATCTCTTCATATGACCCAAATATTTTACTGATGAGCCATTTCCCCATATTTGAAAGCAGAAAGAAGTTCCAGTGGTGCTAATATTGGAGAATATGTCTTTTTAAGAGCTTGATTTTAAGTTGAACAACAATAAAACAACGAAAGTTTAAATTGACATTCATGACATTTATTTTTGAAATATAATCCCTTTCAAATGTTGACCGCAACACCAATCCGTAAACACCAATTTTGAATGATTCGCTGAATGATGGACGACTTCGGTCGGTATCTCGTGAATAACTTTAGTAATGTTGGCTTCCAATGTCTCAATCAAGCTTGTTTATCCACAAAGCATTTAGACTTTACATACCCCGTCAAATAAAAGTCCAAAGGTGTGATCTTGGCGGCCAATCCACTGGTCCGAGACGAGAGATAAATTGCACACCGAGACGACGACGCAGTAAATCCATTGTTTCACGGATTGTATGGCAAGTAGCGCCATCCGCCTTCTTGTTGTTGTGAAGATTACGGCATTCAATTTCCGGCATCAAAAAGCCGTTTATCATGACGCGATTGCTTTTAATAAAATTCACTAACTTAAGGGGTACAGTGGTGACGCGTAAAATAAACACGATTTTTAAAGAATTTTTTTGTATAGAAGGAAAGGGAAAACCATAACTCTGATTTGGGAAGTTATTACTTATATACTAAAATACAAAACTACAAAGTTTGATCGAAAAATTTTACGAAATGGCCGCATTGGAGACATTTTTGTAATGCGATTTCTTTTGAAGGAGCTCCGCGGCACGCAGCACAGAGGGTACAAATTTTAATCTAGATAAGAATAGCTAGAGAAACACGTAGGGGATTTAAAAAATATTTATATTTGTGGAATTAGCAAGCATTTGAAGGAAAAAACTCTATTTTGGACTAAAAAAACGGGACTTAAATAATTATAACAATCGTTTAAATTAATCTATCGAAAATCCCCTACGCTCTTCTCTTAAGAAGGTTATTATACAGATGTAGTGAAAAACCTGATTAAAAATATTTAAAATTGTTTGAGTTATGCTGCGTGCCAATTTCAGGAAACGTGTTTTGAGAGAAACGCGTTTAAAGTTTGGAAATTTGGAGAAGTCGTTAGGTAGCAGTCACTAACGCTTGGTTAAAAGCTTAAAATATTTATGAAATGAACTTCGGTAATGTATAAAACTTTTTGTTCTGTATTTTAAAAGGTTCAAAGAATTTTTTAAGCTTATAAAAAAAATCAATTTTTTGAAATTCCTACAGTGGTGTTACCCCTTAAGGGGGGAAACCAGTTTAGACTTATCAAAAAATCGACTTTTTTATTGCATAAATTGTTAGTATCACTACTCAAGAATATGTGGTAAAAGTTTCGACGTTTTTCTCGAACATACTTTTTTTCAACTGGTGGGCACTCTAGCTCAAAAAGTTATCGACCAACCGTTATAAATTTTCGGAGTATTCTTTATTCAATCCTTATTCATATGAACCTAGTTCTGGGATTATATTATCATTAAAAATATTTTTTTTAAGCAAAATAGATGAAAAAATATGATATGAAAAAATTACATTGTGTTCAAGCGCATCAAAGATATGCAATTTTCAATATTATTTTATCACAATTAGGTTCATATTCTTAGGAAACATGTTGTTAATTGTGGTTGATTACGGAGGAAAATTGCAATTTCAGGAATGCTCACCAGCAAGACACTCGGATGGCGATCGTCCATGGACAACACGCTCTAACGCCACTATTTCTGACCGAAATGGCTTGAAAGAATTTTAAAGTGTACTTAAAAATATGAGTAAAATACCCTCCAAGTTTAAACAATTTCTGATTATTCCTTCCTTGTTCAAAAAATTCACGAAGAACACCAAAATTTCGGCCTCTTAAACCGGTTTCCCCCCTTAAAGTGCACCCAAGTCATCAGTAACAGTTATAATAAAAGATAAAAAACTAACTGTTAAATATTGATGCTTTTAAAAAAGATCATAACATTGTTAAATTTAAGCTTCCCTACTAATTGCCAACTCTGCGTACTTTTCGATTACCTTTCCATCTTCACTTACTAACTTTTAACAAACATGAGTTCATTTTTTATTTATTGAAAAATTTCATCTCATTCCATAATACAAATATTGAGTTCCTTCCCAAATCACATTTTTGCACTCCGTTCATAGAGCCCATCGTTCACTACATTCAAGTAAATGCCTCCCTTATTATGCAAAAGTAAGGACAGTGGATCGAAAGTAATTTGCGCTGGTGTTTTATCGCACACCTCAACGTAATGATTCTTTAAAATGTGTACCAAGCCCACTTTTGTTTGCAGCAACCCCATACGGCCACCAATACAATTACGAGGACCATTACCAAATGGTATATAGGTCATCGGTTTATGTAACTTTTTCTTCTCGGGGCTGAATCGTTCCGGATCGAAGATATCGGGGTTGGGCCAATACTAGAAGTAAGACAAAAAACGATCAATATCGAAAGAAAGTAACAGGTTTCCATAGTTGCTTTTGGCATTTAAGAACCAGTTATGAATTTTGTATTTACTGTAGCCCTCCCACATTCCATTCAACTCACCTTGGGATCGCGTTGCAAACCGAAAATTGGTATATAAACAGCCATACCATTTGGCACTGTATAATCATAATACGGTTTGAGATCAAATTGGCTTTCTCCATTGTTGGGTAGGTGTTCGCGATCGATTATAGGCAAAACTGGATACAAACGTAACACCTCATCTACTACCATACCCAGATATGGTAAGTTGGTAATGGTCTCATAGGATAGTTTGCCATTCTCCGCCACTAATGCCGCACAAATTTCGTTGCGCAGACGCTCTTGCAGATCCGTTCTTTTGGCCAATTCGTACAATGCGAATGATATCGTCGAAGATGAAGCCTCAAAGCCAGCCGTTAAAAAGGCCCCCGCCTGCGCAGCGAGCATGTCTTGTGTCACTTCATTGTACTCTTGTTTCGCGATAATCTCTTTTTTCAATGCCACCAGCACATCGATCAAGTCATTGCGTGTGAGGCCACTTTTCTCTCTTTCCGTTATTACATGACTAATAGTACGACGTAGAAATGAAGAAAGTTCGGGTGAAAAAAGTTTTACTTTCATGGTAGTGACCCAATTTGGATAGAAGAATGCGATGAAAAAATCAAACGCACGACCCCATGTAAACTCCACAAATTTTCGTCCCTGCTGGCGAAACTCTGCATTTGGGTTTTTTAAGCTATTAGCTTGTACACCAAAAGCGATTGATGCAATCAAATCGGTGGCGAAAAGCGCACAAATCTCTTTGATTTCGGTAACGAAAGAATTGCCACTCCTGATGTGCGAATCCAAATGTGTTTCTAACTCAAAACCAATCTAAAATGAGAAGAGAAAGTAACAAAAGTTCAAAATATGCAATGTTGTTTGTTTTTGCTTAGTTAACCTCGGTCATTAGTGGATACATTTGTTTGATCTTTCCTGAGGTGAACACCGGTGAAATCTTCGTTCTCAGTTCCCTCCATTTTGGATTGCGTATGAAAAATACATTATTCGATCCCAAACTATCGCCGTGTGGATCACAAGTTGCATAACGATTGGAGAATTTTGAAAATTCCTTTATTAGTACAGATTTGATAAGCTCCGGTTCGCGTAGCACCAAAGCTGGTTTATTCAGTATATAAATACCGACTGCGGCGGCTTTTGACATTTTGGCATCCTTATAAATGTCAGAGAGATATAAGAAGAAACTGTTGCTTAGTGTAAACATGACCTTAGTATTTCCAATCAGTGGTATCGGCGTCATAAATGGAATATTGTGTCGTTTCCAGTAGCCATAATTGTAGCGATACCAAATGTAAAATAATATCAAGAGGGTGGCCAAGAGGCAAAGCGTATCTGCAGATATCATCGTATAGACTATATTCGAATAGATGGGAGAGAAAAAATATTAATTTTAATAAACCTACTACCACAATTAAAAAAAATTAGCCCGCCCTAGCCAAATGGATTGCTGCGTGACTACTTGTCGGGAGTGCGTAGATTCGAATATCCGTGCATGAAACAGCAAAATGATAGAAACAGGTTTTTTCTAATAGCGGTCGCTCCTCGGTAGACAATAGCAAACGTCCAAGTATATTTCTGTCATGAAAATCTCATCATAAAAAAAACATCAAGCCGCACATCACAAAAAGGAGGATAAGCTCGACCAAAAAGAAAAAAGTTACGAGTTTCCAACTAATCGAAAAATATAAAAGGAATATTTTCTTCTTTTCACATAATTATTTATTTTTGCCAACAGCCTAGCGGATGCAGGGGAAAATACCGCAAATTAGAATTTCATGCAACCCTTTCGCACCTTAATGTAATTTAATAAATTCGAAAAATATTTAACGCATATGAATACGAGCATTTAGATGGGAGTAGATTGTTTTATTCTTTTAAAATTAATTTCACACTTGATTATTATAAATTTGCTGTTGTTTTTGTTTTCTTTTTGTTTTGGTGTTTTATCTATGAAGAGAATACGGAGTCATCAGCCGGCTTACCTTTTGCTTTATTTATTTTTATTGTTGCGAACTTCTTTCGACGTTTTCAATTGCACTTCAACCGGAACACTGAGTACGACAGTCCTATAGATTCAAGTTTTTATTTGGTGCAAAACTGCAGCTAACCAAATTTCAATATATACTATATAGTACAAGTAAAAACACATAAATAATTTGTTTAATGTAGGTGTTATCAAATTTTCGAGTAATCCAAAAATACAAAGCACAGCGACAAGTTTTTTACTTTCAATGCACTCAAAAACGATCGAATAGCGCAGCCAGTGGTTTATCTTTAATATGTGTATCTATGTATGTATGTAGAGTAATTTTAATAGAAACACAATAAAAATACTCGCTGTTATAACTAAGATGGAATGATACTTAAATACCCGCTGAAATGGGCCCCTTTATCAACGTAAATGAGTTAAGAATAAGATATTGATTTTGACTGTTTTAAACGATTTTTTAAATACATATTATATAAAATTTACTTACACAAATATGCACTTTTACAGTTGTGCAAGTTTTTGACTGGTCAAGGCTACTTTAGAGAACACTTACATAGATTTAAGCATGTAAATGACCCAGAAACAACTGAGGGGATGAAACGTCCGAATAGTGTGCCTCACCAAGGAGCATATTAACACGGGCCCGAAAGGAACTGCAGGATGAAGAGGGGAGGGGGTGATTTTAGTCCGTTGGCGCTTAGCCGTAGAATCGGGCACTCTCTTAGTACGGGCTGTAACTATCATAAGAAGATATAACCGCATGGACCGTATACCAAAAATAAAAAAGTATCTGTGTAAAATATATGAAAGTAATTTCATTCGGGACTGCAACCTAGTGTTTTAAGATTTCCCCTCAGTGAAAATTTTGGTTTTTTAACATTCCGTATTTGCATATGTACATTAGGGGGGTTCAATTTGTATGGAACGATTTTTTTCGGCATCGTCTGTAGCGATTTCAATTATACATAAAATTATAAAAAAAAATGGATTTGAAAAAATTATCTTGAGTCTCCCAATATTTTGAAACCGACTATTTTTATTTAATATGAGGTTAGTATGCGATTAATATATATTTAAGTACTATGCATGTTACTTTTTTTTAAACTCAAACTTGTACTTAAGTGTGTTTCAATGCGATAAATTTTATTTTGTTATCTGTTTTTCATTTAAAGAAACGCGCGATGGCGCTAAATAAAAAAAAATCGATTTTTTTAATTTTAGTTTGCTTAGATATAAAAAAAATACATGCAATACATTACAATGTTAAAAAAAAATTACAAATAAATGTTTAACATTCCTAGCAAAATCTGATTCTGCGTAAAATTTTAAGAAAAAACTGCCCGCCCTAATGCATTATAATGATACATTACAGGTACCATGCCTTCTTGCTTGCAATATGTAGACTCCATAAATATGGTTTCTGGCACGAAGACGGAGCTTCGGGACACAGAGAAATCTTTAAGATGCTAACTGAACAGTATCCATTTTCTTTGCCACCTAAGGCTGACCGTATAGCCATAGTTTCATTTGAGAGGAAATTTAATGTCAAATTGTCGTTGTAATCCAGAGCGCATTCAAAGAAATTTGACGGATATTTTCTTGGCCGAAGGGTCAAAGAATGAAATAGGTTCTGGAGCCGGATGGTACTTAAACCATAGTAATAAGTATCATTACGCTATGGGAGGCATGGAAACTTTTTTTAGTGAAATTAAAGTCTTTGGAAAACCTCAAAGATTGTTCAAAAATATAAGAAGAAGCTTAACTCCCTTGCAAGACAGAATTAGGTACTTATACGTGTAGAGAGTATAACAAAAAAAATCTCATTGTAACAATATTTTCGTTTTGTATTATCATTTTAAGCTCTTTAAAACCACCCGATACATACCTATCCACGTGCACGTGCACCAACAGCGTCTTTCAACGCGATAATGCCAAAACGACGTGAGATTATTACAGCAGCAAATACTGCTTGTCATTGTCAAATTCTAGTCTTTCCAGTAGTTGCGCACAACTCATACATTCGTAGCAAATAAAATAAGAGCCTGTAATGCTCATTTTCAGCGGCCGCCGTAGCTGAATGGATTGATGAGTAATTACCATTCGGAATTCACAGAGAGAGCATAGGTTCGAATCTTGGTGAAACACCAAAATTAAGAAAAACATTTTTCTAATAGCGGTCGCCCCTCGGCCGGCAATGACAAACCTCCGAATATATTTCTGCCATGAAAAAGCTCCTCATAAAAATATCTGCCGTTCGGAGTCGGCTTGAAGCTGTAGGTCCCTCCATTTGTGGAACCACATCAAGACGCACACCACAAATAGGAGGAGGAGCTCGACTAAACACCCAAAAAGGGTGTACGCGCCAATTATATATATATATATAAAGCTCATTTTCAGCAACTGGCTGCAGCCTGCGTCAAAAACTTCCGCTCAGCTATGGAAGTTGGTATTGTGTGGAGGTGTGCAGCAAAGCTAATTGCTAAATTTCCAAAACTTTCGTATTTTGTCCACTTGTATATTTTGCCTTAGAATTTAAAGCTTAGATCATTGGTGCCAGATAAAAGAGCGAAATATTCACTGCGCTGCAACCGCTGGCGATACCTAAGATCATAGAGAGTGTGAGCTTCGTAAGTGTAGTGAACATTTTCCAATAGTTATAACTAGACTAGACTTAACAATTAGCCGACGTCCTCGTTCTCAGCTGAAAAATTAGAGTATTTCGTATTAATTATATTCACATTCTTCTACCCAACAACTAATTATATTTCGAAGCAAACAAATTCTTTATCAGTAGAAGATATTTCAAGTTTATTCTTCATTTAATAAGTTACATAAATTTAAAACTTATTCTATAAAGAATCAATTACTTTTTTCCAAATCTCGTCTACCACTTCTGCGCACTCCGCTCATAGAGCCCATCGTTCACTAAACTTAAGTAAATTCCACCTTTATTTTGCAAAACTAAAGACAGTGGATCGAAATTCATTTGCGCTGGTGTTTTATCGCAGACCTCAACGTAATGATTCCTCAATATGTGCACCAAACCGATTTTGGTTTGCAGTAAACCGATTCGGCTACCAATACAATTATGTGGACCAGTACCGAAAGGTAAGTAAGCCATAGGTTCATGTAACTTTTTCTTCTCGGGGCTGAAACGTTCCGGATCGAAGGTATCGGGGTTGGGCCAATACTAAAAGTAAAACGAAAAACGATCAATATCGAAAGAAAGTAACAGGTTTCCATAGTTGCTTTTGGTATTTAAGAACCAGTTCTGAATTTTGTATTCACTGTAGCCCTCCCACATTCCATTCAACTCACCTTGGGATCGCGTTGCAAACCGAAAATTGGTATATAAACTGCCATACCATTTGGCACTGTATAATCATAATACGGTTTGAGATCAAATTGGCTTTCCCCATCTTTGGGTTGATGTTCGCGATCGAGGACGGGCAAAACTGGATACAAACGTAACACCTCATCTACTACCATACCCAGATATGGTAAGTTGGTAATGGTCTCATAGGATAGTTCGCCATTCTCCGCCACTAACGCCTCACAAATTTCGTTGCGTAGACGCTCTTGTAAATCTAATCTTTTGGCCAATTCAAATAATGTGAATGCCATCGTTGACGATGAAGTCTCGAATCCAGCCGTTAAAAACACCGCCGCTTGTGCTACCAGCACATCATGTGCCACTTGATTGTACTCTTGTTTCTCGACAGACTCTTTTTTCAATGACACCAGCACATCGATCAGATCATTGCGTGTGAGGCCACTCTTCTCTCTTTCCGTTATTACGTGACTGATAGTACGACGTATAAATGAAGAAAACTGGGGCGTGAAAAGTTTTACTTTCATTGTAGTGACCCAATTTGGATAGAAGAATGCGATGAAAAAGTTAAACGCGCGTCCCAATGTAAATTCCATCATTTTTCGTCCCTGTTTGCGAAACTCTGCATTTGGATTTTTGAAGCTATTCGCTTGCACACCAAAAGCGATTGATGCAATCACATCGGTAGTGAAGAGCGCACAAATCTCTTTGATTTCGGTAACCAAAGAATTTCCACTCTTGATGTGCGACGCCAAATGAGCCTCTAACTGAGAGCCGACCTAAAATGAGAAAGTACATTAATATAGAACAATTCAAAGCATGTAATGATTTTTTATTTGCTTAGTTAACCTCGATCATTAGTGGATACATTTGTTTGATCTTTCCTGTTGTGAACACCGGTGAAATCTTCGTTCTCAGCTCCCTCCATTGTGGATTGCGTATGAAAAACAAATTATTCGAGCCCAAAGCATCGAAGTGTGGATCACAAGTTGCACAACGATTGGAGAATTTTGAAAATTCTTTAATGAGGACAGATTTGATAAGCTCCGGTTCGCGTAGCACTAAAGCTGGTTTATTCAGTATATAAATACCGACTGCGGCGGCTTTTGACATTTTGGCATCCTTATAAATGTCAGAGAGATATAAGAAGAAACTGTTGCTCAGTGTAAACATAGCCTTAGTATTGCCAATCAGTGGTAACGGCGTCATAAATGGAATATTGTGTCGTTTCCAGTAGCCATAATTGTAGCGATACCAAATGTAAAATAATATCAAGAGGGTGGCCAAGAGGCAAAGCGTGTCAATAGACATCATCATGTGGACTGCATTGGAATAGATAAGAAAATTTGAAGTAGTAAACAAAAGAAAATTTTAAAATGCGTATGTGATAATAATGCTTGTTTTCGATTCATAAACAGTAATTATAATGGTAGTCGTATGAGTTTGCACAAAGTGTGATCAAATATTAACTCATTTCCGAAACATTTACCAAAGTAATTTGTTCAGAATATTGAAAGGCGTTTTTTAGTATGCAATTTTTTCCAGCATTTATAACACAACTGAGGAGCGATCGCTTTTCTCTCATTTGGTGTTTCATACCCACAATGGGTTTTGAACCACTGCCCTACCGAACGGCAGTCACGCATAAATGCATTCGGCTCTGCCGGCCGCCCGCTATCAATTGAGCTGCTTAATAATTTATTACTGCGCACGAAACTGGTTAAACAGCGGGTAGGTATGTAGAAGTGTATATTCGCAATATTTGTGGTATTTGAAAATTATCTGCTGGTTATTATGACCGTAGGGAGATTCGATCAAGGAGGATTAACGACTTAGACCTCTTTTTAATAGGGCAGCTTGATTATAGATTAGTCGATTTTGTCTGGTTATTTCACAAATGAATAGCGCTTATGCGATTTGAACTAACGTCTTCAAACTGAAAATTCTGAGATTTTTGGAGTTGATGATTACCGCCGGACACATTTAGCTACGGCAGCTACTGTAGACTCAACGGTATTCTGGGGTCACTAAATATGAGGCTTGCTCGACGTTAGATACAGACGCTTGAGTCAAACACTTACTGCAGTACGAAACCGAAGACAAGAGAATAGTCTGTGAGCGTCAGACTATTGCACTTTCTCCGATGTTTTATTCCCTCCCAACCGCTTTCGAAGGCAATGGGAGGAGTGAATACTATCGTTGACGTAAAGTCTCCATTTGCCCAAAGGAGCGAAACCTGGACGCAGGAATCTATTGTATCAATAGACATAAACGAATCTCCACCTTGAAGAAATGCCTACGCGGTTCCAGCGTGGAAATCAGCCGAGGAGGAGGAAGGTGGGAGCGTGCCCCAAACACTATTGGTGTGACCTTTGATCTTACCTTTGATAATGTTTCTGACACTTCGATTTCAACCTCCTGACCAACAAAACAAAGGCTTGCCTACCAAAAATATGCACGTAATGTGTGTGTGTCATTAAGCAAATCAACCAAATAGCAGATCCCCGAAAATGATTCCTGGATCCCAATCCCGATATGGTGTCCGCGGTCATCCATAGATTAGCAATCGAGTTCAGATCAGTCATGAAGGCACCTGCCATGAAGTAACACAAAGCTGATTTTCTTCTAGTCATGTTTTTACAAGCAAATTTTATTTAAAGCAATAACAGATACCGTTGTAAACACAGCAAAAAGGACCAATATTTCTTCATTACGTATAATTTACATATATACGTCCAGGCTGTGCCAGAAGAAAAGAACCGGTTTTTTTCTTGTGACTTCAAGATATATTTCGTTCTGCTTTTTGCTGCGTAATAGTCCCACACAAGGGCTACGCCGCCAGTGCTAACTCAGGTTGCGTAAACGCAACCAAACAAAAATGCGTGAGAAGTACGCGAAGCGTTTTGAGGCGGCATTTTTATGCACGTATTCGAAAGGGCCGAAATTATCTTACGCCGCGGCTGCACAAGTGATTAAAAAGTCAAAAAAGTTTATTGTGGTGGGGAATCAGCGGTATAAGGTGTAAAAAAATTGTTGATAACTTTTCCGAGCTCGGCTTGAAGTGAGTGACGACAAAAAAGCAGGACGTCCAACTTTTTAAGCGGGACCCATCTTTGTGACCATGCCAAGCACGATCAGTTCTTGCTAAAAAGGTAATAGATGTAAGTATTAACACCATCGAACGTCAACTGAAGTAGCCAAACATATCCGTCCCACATCATCAAAATTACTGATCTCAGAAAAACACATTGAGAAACAACAAAACAAAGAAAATGGCGTCACAGTATTGGACTGGCCTTCCCAGTCCCCAGACGCCAACCCCATTGAAAATGTATGGGGAACTATGAAAACGCATCTTGCCGGATTTAATGCAACTCGTGCGGCAAGTGCGCAAAATCTAGTCTTGTTTGTCGACGAGCAACGCAGAAAAGCTGGTTCAAAGCAAGAAGAAGATGCCAGGCTATACTCGACAACGATGAAGACTACTCGGCTTATTGGGTAATTGCGACTCGTAGTTTTGTACACACTTTCAGGTAAAAGGAATTTTAAATATATATTTTTTATACTTCATGAATAATCCCGGTTCCTTTTTTTCTGATACAGTCTGTTCTTACATATGTACATATAAGGTTTTTGCAAAAAAAAAATATCGAAAAAGCTTTTGCACATTTGAATATTTCGGTAGGAGTAGATCTTATATCCGTTTTTGCAATCAATTTTACAATTCCTTATTATCAATGAGCCGTTTTTGCGGTTTTTAATTCGGCATATCAATGAAGAATATTCAGACACTAATCTTACACAAACTTAATTTTTTTAACTTTAGCGAACTTTATTCAACCTTTTCAATTGCACTTCTATCGCAACACTGAGTGCAGTAATCACACAAGTCTAGATTTTTATTTGGTGCTTCAAAAATGTTGCTTTCCAAATATCAATATAAATTATTATACACACAATTTTTTATTATTGTACCTGTTATCAAAATTTCAAGTAAGCCGAAAATACTTTGCTGCTGCTATGCATCCATAAAACAATGTTTCATTCGTGGAGTGAATAGAACAGAAAGTGTTTTATCTTTAATATATAGTCATTTTAATAAAAAACAATGAAAATGTGGCATATGTATGTAACCAAGGCGAAATAATATTTAATTATGCATTGCACATTGTACCATTGTACATATATAAATGATGAAATTTTGTCTAAATTTTTTTAAATAAAAAATTACTTACGCTCATTTGTAGATATGGATTTTTTAATTAATATACATATGTAAGTGTATAATTTTAGCCAGGATTGCAACCATTCCCTTGTGGTTGATGATGTGGAACTAGTGGAGTTTGTATCTATCATATTTTATTTGTTTGTGTGTAGTCTCACACCTCCGAAACGCCTCGACCGATTTTTAAGGCAAAGAGAATTCGCAATGTCGAAGCAACAAAAGTCTCCCTGTATGAACGCGGTCTAACGAGACTCTCTTGAGAGGAGAACCATATTCGCTGGCCTTGAATCTTGTTCGTTAATTTGTCGTTAATTTCACATGAAATTTGTTCGTCAAGTGAGCAGAGCCCAGAGATAGCGAGCAGAGAAGTGGCTAATCGAAGTCATATCGCTTAAGAGTTGTCACCAGTTTAAAAGTTAAATTAAATTCATAGCAATGATCAAATATTGCATTGTGGGTATCAGCTGGAAACCCTTTCCTGTTGCTACTTTTGAAAATTAAATATTTTTTGGACCGCCGTAGCGGAATGGGATGGTGTGTGATTACCATTCGGAATTCAGAGGAATTCAGAACGTAGGTTCGAATCTCGGTAAAAGCCCAAAAATGAAGAAACAGCTTTTTCTAATAGCAGCCGCCCCTCGGCAGGCAATGACAAACCTCCGAGTGTATTTATGCCATGAAAACGCTCCTCATAAAAAATATCTGCCGTTAGAAGTCGGCTTGAAGCAGTAGGTCCCTCCTTTTGTGAAACAACATCACGACGCACGCCACAAATAGGAGAAGGATCGTGGCCAAATACCCCAAAAAGGGTGTACACACCACAATTCTATATACATATATATTTATATATTGTATATACATATTTTTATTGATAAATCTTACTTTCGAAAATATTTTTAAAGCAGGTCATTTGTCATCTGCCTGAAAAATTAAAATCCATTAAACCTAATTAGATAAATGAAATATTGTTATATGGGTGTCAAACGAAAGAGGTTTAACAATCTTGATTCTTAAAACAATTTCGAGAGTGGTTGCCACCTGTTTAACTGGGGTGATACTACATCAGTCAAGTAAAGAACAGTTAAGAAAGATTATTGACGCAACTATTATGGAAAAGTATTGCCGCCAGCTCGAAAAAAATATGGCCGTGAAACGGGCAGAATTTAGAAACGCTCACTTTGATGAGTTAAATTAATGACTTGACAGGAATACTACAGAACGAGTGCAAGCAAAAGGGCATTAAGCTTATTTTTGAACTTTTATCGATCGCTAAAACATTCAATAGCTGACTCGTGTGCTAGTGCTCAACCTATTACAGCATTTTAGATGAAAACATTGTATGTAATAAAGAAATACAATTTTTAGCAATTTATATACAGCATACCGCATGCCACCTTGATTGGGAACCCGCAAGAAACGAGAAGAAGAGGCAGACCATTGATGACTTGGCAGAGGGCTATCCGCAATGTAACTGGAAAATCGTTTAATGAACTGAGATTTATGACTAGAAACAGAAATGTTTGAAAAACTTTTGTTGAATCCTTAAGCCCCTAAAGGAGTATAGAATAATAATAATATATTTTTGAAGACAATGAGTTGATCTTATTTATAAACAAGAAAAAAAAAAAAATTAAATTCTGCTAACTTCCATTTGCATTTACATTTTATAATAAAATTTATGTACCTACCTCAAAGGTCGAGAATGTCGAGAGATGAGAGAAGCACCACTTTTGCTTTAACCTTTATTTTCTGGATTGTTGATAGAAATTGAAATATTTTCTGCAGTTAATAGCCTCTATGATCACCATTAGAAAAAACAACAATTTTCTTAATCTGAACTACTGACTTATCATACCACTTTCTATTAAATGAACATTGCGAGCAGCTGGTGAAATTCCTATGCCTTTTACCCCCAGGCTACTGCTGTGTGTGTTGGTCATTTCACGCTCTTATTTTTTGCACTCTAAAAATATAATTCTCCGTCAAATATTTTCTTATCTGTTTTAATAAAAAGGCGCTGTAATGCTCAAAAGTGGAGATATTTGTAAAGAAAATCTTACTAAAAAAAATTATACTTAACAATCTCGGAATTTGAATCGACTTGCGCTGGAATTTTTGAAACTCAAATAAAATATCCGGATCCCGGAATTTCGGGATTATCATCCCTGGTACATACATACACACATACATTTCCACACATATTTGCAAATGCATGTTAACTATCCAACTAACCATCAGTAATGCAATAATGCCAAAAAGATGAGATAATATTACAGCATCAAATACTGCTACTAAATAACTCTTTTCATAGTCAAATTAAATGCGAAATATTCTGGTGATACCAAAATGAAATCAATATACCTATCATAGGTGGGCACTTTGCAGTAACAGTAAGAATGCAGTAAATATAATATTTTACTGATATTGCAATTTAATTTTCATTACCAGTAAACTTTTACTGATTACTGAAAAAAATTTGCATTACCAGTACACTTTTACTGATTACTGAAAAAAATTGCAGTAAAAATATTTTTTTACTGATTACTGAAAAAAAATTGCAGCAAAAATATTTTTTTACTGATTACTGAAAAAAATTGCAGTAAAAATTTATAATTTGATTTGCTATTAGCTATTCGCCTTTCTTTACACAAGCATTGCAAAATTTCCATCGCTGAGTTTTTGCCTTCTAGACTGATTTACAATTCCAGCGAATGAAAACAACCGTTCTACAGGTGCAGATGACGGTAACGGGGTATTATATTTTAAAAATACGTTTTTAATAGCCTGATATTTAATTAGGCAACTTGTTGTTTCTTCTCGTCCGGCCAGGTATAAGAGCGTTTCTTGAAGACAATTTTCCAAGTCAGTGGAACGACATTGTATGCTAATATCTATTTAAGTAAATATATGCATAACACAAATATTTAATTGAAAACCAAGTGTAAAAAGTTTACCATTACTTTCATCCCCGAAGTCAAAAAATGTTTTTTGAGGTGGTTGAGGTAGAATACGAGTTTTGGCACAGACTACTTTTCCATACTTGACCACATAAGTGTTGAACATTTTTTTAACTTCCTCTTCTGTTTGCGTTTTAGCTGTTTCTAAAAGAGCTTTCACAAATCGCAACTTAATGTCAGGGACAGAAATAGCGGCAATGACAGCATCCCAAGCGTCAGGCTGAATCAGGAAGTACTTTTCAAATCTTTTAAGCAAAGCTTCATGCATTTTTTTGCTACTTTCGGTTAAATACTTAAAACTTTTAGGCTCCAAATGACGCATTTTTATTCTTAAGGACACTATAGTGGGTATGAAATAACCAAAATACATGGTCTTTTCACCCTGAAGGAAGTCGATTGTAATAGGTCTCATAAGCTTTACGTATTCCTCTAAGTACTCAAGCTCACCACTGAGAATGGTAGGAATTTTTAAACGGAAACACAATTCCGCTAAATTGGTTTTGTGCTCCAATAACTTATTTACGGAATCATAAAGCGAGTTCCACCTTGTTATGCATGGAGTTATTAAATTCGCATTTATCACTCCATTAACTATTTCTGCAGATTTCGGTCTATTGCATTAATTCCAAAGTTGTGTGCATCTGTGCAGTAAGAAAATATGTAAATATAAAAAATTTCAATTAAATTGAAGGATTTTTTGCCTTTGGAAAGATCTTTTGTGAATATCTTTTACATCCTGACTTGAAGAATTCATAATTTTGTTGAAATCGGTTGAAGCCAAAAGATTTAGAGTGTGGCTCGCACAAGGAAAATGTTTCGACAGACGTGGAGTTACAGATCGAAATTGAGGACCTGAAACAATTGTCGAGTCATCTGAATCGGAGTCAGTGTAAGTTTCCTCATCACTGTCATGTTCATTTATAGATCCTAAATCATTGTAAATCATTAATTCAATATATTGATTGGGAATAAATACGTGTATCTGATATACTATATTTTACATAAATGATTGATTTTCGTGATGAGAGTGTATTACATTTTGACTTCCCATAAACAGTAAATATTATACTGATAATCAAATTATATTATCAGTAATTTTACTGCAATTTTTTCAGTAATCAGTAAACAAATATTTTTACTGCAATTTTTTTCAGTAATCAGTAAAAAAATATTTTTACTGTAATTTTTTTCAGTAATCAGTAAAAAAATATTTTTACTGCAATTTTTTTCAGTAATCAGTAAAAAAATATTTTTACTGCAATTCTTTTTCAGTAATCAGTAAAAAAATATTTTTACTGCAATTTTTTTCAGTAATCAGTAAAAAAATATTTTTACTGCAATTTTTTTTCAGTAATCAGTAAAAAAATATTTTTACTGCAATTTTTTTCAGTAATCAGTAAAAGTGTACTGGTAATGCAAATTTTTTTCAGTAACCAGTAAAATTTTACTGCTTACTGCTATTTGTAATGCAGTAAATTTATAATGCAGTGTGCCCACCTATGATACCTATGACTGTTTTCATTCGACAAGTTTATTTGGCAACAGTTTTTTTATGACATATATCCATTGCCAGTAGTAACTTTTCAAGGTTCGGCACTCGAAGTGTAACCAATTAAAAAGGTCATAAATTTAGGTTGGAAAACTACTTTCATTCAATTCAAAGTAAAAAATATGTGAAAATAATACTAAATTAAGAATCAAATTACTTTTGCTCGATATTACCACCTTTTTCCTTGACTATGGCATTGCGACGGTCCAGAAACGAATCGCAAGCTGCCCGAATGTGACTTGCAGGTATTTTGGCCCGCTCGCGATAATGGCTTTTTTCAAAGACTCTACATTGGTGAATTTTTTAGTTCGGACCTTGCTCTCCAAAACGGCTCAAATAGAATAATCCATCGGATTCGCGTCTGCTGAATTTGAGAGCCATTGTGTGGACGTTATGAAGTTCGGAACATTGTTTTTTATCCATTCTTGGTTCACTCGAGCTTTGTGAGACAGTGCCGAGTCCTATTCAAACATCCATGGTCTGCCACCGTAATGTTTGCCTGTCCACGGCTTCAAAGCAACCTCCAGAATACTTTCCTGATAATATTTCGCATAGACCTTGACGCCAGACTCGATGAAAACGTTTGGAGAGCGCCCATCTGCGGTTACAGCTGCCCAAACCATTGTCTGTGGCAGGTGCTGTCTCCTGATAGCCAATCGATAACTCAAATTCTCGTATGAATGGTCGGTCAAACAAACCCTATCGTTTTGGAAGTTTACGAAATTCTCAATTTGAAAATTTTTCTCGTCAGAAAACACAATGTTCGGAAATTTACCGCTTTCGGCCAAGCGAAGCAACTCCTTCGCTCTCTCAAGTCTGACTTTTGGATTTTGTATGGCTTGACTTTGAGATAATTTTTCAGCATGCGGCGTACGGTCGGGGGATTTCGCTCAAGTCGCTTCTTCACTTTTTGAACCATTTCACGTGACCTTGCAGACTTTTGATGACCACTTCCATGACGTTTCGCGATGCTACCAGTATCATTGTAACGAGTAAAGGTGCGATAAACAGAAAAATTATTTACTTTAAGGTGCTCGAGCTCGCGAACAATCACTGGTTGTGAACAATACTCTGGACTGTCATTTAGCTAACTAACAGAAAGCTGATGTGCATTTATTAGCTGCGCGAGCGGTCTGAAATTGGTTACACTAGCCGGACCCTGTAGATTTATAGGATGCACATTTGACGGGTCGGTCGCATTACCGAAAAAAGCTAATGCAATTTTATCTCAAATAAAGTATTATAAAATAATACAAGCTATTTTAACCCAATCAATTATATATTTAGCAATAATAAAACGCAAAAAATTGTTATGTTTCAAAATAACCGCACTTTTGTGCAAATGGGTTAAAAAACAGAATTTAAATGCGAGTGCTTCATTTTCGAGAAACGATAACAGTAAAATGTAAGTACTTTTTGACAAAAAAAGATTTTATTCATGGTGTCGATGTACTCATTTTTCTCGTCTGATAATAATTCTTCCGCTTTTCAACTTTCTATAAACTACAACTAGTTTTTATATATGACTCCGTCAAAAACAAAAAAAAAACTTTTTAATTATTTTTCTTTTAATATGTCTTATTCATAATTATATAAAGTTTTTTCCAACGTGAAACAATTTTTTTTCGCTTTATTAATTTTATTAAGTAAAGGGCCGGAGCACGTCTCCCGGTAAAAACCGCCAACCAGTAATTCATGAATTCCTAATTGTTGAGAACGTCGAGATATGTATCTACGTTGAAGGTTGTTCAGCAACACTTCGCCCTACAGCAGCAATTTTCTCAACAGAACGTCCAGTTTTTGGTCTGCCAGTCCTTTTTCTATCCTTGACAAAACAAGTTTCTTGAAATTTTTTCACTAACCTTTGAACTGCCAAACGAGCCTTTGAACTCGGACAATTATTTCCATCAAAAAAACACGAAATTTGCGATTTGTTGTTCTTAAAGATCGACCACTTTTATAATTTTTTGTATACTGTTATTATTATTTATTGCATCTATTAATTAGTTTAAATACTAACAATAAGGTTTCGACTCAACCTAAATTATAGGTTAAGGTTGTTATGGGGGCCTCAAATATGCGTCACAGGGTTGGAAGATCAATTCTTCTGAGACATGACGAATTGACGGTATGCAACAGCGACCGAGCCAATGGATTTGGGTGGTGTCTCAGCCTTTGGTAGTAGTTTTGTTGGATTACTTTCTGCTGTCACTAATGGAACATTTAGGTCTCGATGGATATTTTCATGGCTTATGTACCACGGCGCTCCAGTAAGCATTCTTAATATTTTAGATTTTCTTCGTTGTATAATTGCAATATTACTGGCACTTGCATTACCCCACAATTGTGACGCATACGACCAAATTGGCTTGTTGGTTGTGTGTATCATAGAGAAGAGTTCTGTGATCAAGGCTAAGCCCGGAACGGGAATTGATTAACCAATGGAGATCTTTCGTTTTGAGCTTGTCAGGCGTCTATCCATACGAACACCGAGATATGTAACTTCTTTAGAATGAGGTATGAGTGTGGAGTTTAGATATACACTCGAGCTGTCGCTTCTATTTAGCGCAAAAGTCACATGCTTACACTTTTGCTCATTCACTATGATGCGCCAGTCTGCCAATCACTTCACTATGTGTTTCAGATGACTGTTGAGTTCACCCGACGCTCTTATTGGACACTAGGCGCGACAAAGGATTGCAGTGTCGTCAGCAAACCTGAATCTAAATATTTGCGGGTTTGTTGGAAGGTCAGCCGTGTATATTATATATAAAAGCGGATCCAGTACACTGCCTTGTGGTACGCCGGCTTTAATATCGACTTCATCAGTTAGGTAGTTTTTATATATTACCATAAACACCCGATTTGTAAGATAAGATTCGAATATTTTGTGTGAGCTTTGTGGCAGTGCGCGTTGGAGTTTGTAGACAAGTCCCTCGTGCCATACCCTGTCGAACGCTTGAGCTACATCAAGAAATATAGCTGAGCAATATTCCCGTCGTTCAAAAGTATTCCTTATTTCGGAGCTTATACGATTGACTTGCTCAATTGTGCCGTGATTCTCACGAAAACCGAACTGATGAACTGGAACAATACTGTTTTGCTGCAGATGCGGCATCAGTTTTCGTTGTAGCAACTTTCCAAATAGTTTGGAGAGAGATGGCACAAGTCTTATAGGCCTGTACGAAGCTGTCTTGGTATTATTTTTTGCTGGCTTCGGGGTCATTATAGTGGTCGAGTTTTTCCATTGAGAAGGAAAGTGGCCAACTTGAAGAATTGTGTTAAAAAGCACACTGAGAATATAATAAGTTTCAATAATTTTAACGCGTTGTTCTATTGTGTAAAATGGTAAATCTGTCTACTTGACAAATGACAAAGATGGCATAGAAAACAGTAGCGTCTAGGAATTATTCGCTACTGACATCTAGGCGTCACTTTTGAAAGACCCTTTATTATAAATATATTGTTTATTTTTGCCTTGTAAAATCTGTTTTCATATTTTTTCATGTATTTCCGCATCTTCAATGTATGCAAATATTTATTTCGCATATTTAGCTAAATGACTACCGCACAAAGCCTACTTCTTATCCCGCTCAAAAAATCTACATCCATTTCTCATTCCGCATTCCGTATTCAATGTGTATTTCCAAAAATATCACTCCACCTCCAAGGTAAGTTCAAATAGTTCATTACTCACTTGACGCCACAACTGTATAGTCGGCGGCGCGCCACATAAATCGCCCAACATCAACCACATAAAGCTTCAGTATCGTACACGACTCCGCCACCAATGCAATGTGGCTCGAAAGTTTGCTGCTGTTGCTACTTCTTTGTTGCTTGCTTTTACTTTGGTTACGGTACCACTATGATTACTGGAACCGCCATCAGGTGCCACAGTTAAGGCCAACATATGGCGTGGGCTTGTTAGGTGGACTATTTTCGATGCAGCGCAGTCCAGCAGAGTTTGTGCAAAGCCTTTATAATCATCCCGATGCCAGGCACAGGCCTTTCGTAGGCGTACATGTATTCAATGAGCCGGCAATATTGTTGCGTGAACCAGAACTTATTAAACGAATTTTGGTGAAGGACTTTTCAAAGTTCTCTGATAGGTAAGGTGGAAAGCGGGTGCGCAATGTTTGTTGCATATATATGTATGTATGTAGTTGTAACCTTTCTCTGCTTCAGGTTTTCCAACTCAGATTGCAAAGGAGATCCACTGGGTTCGCTGAATTTATTTTTCTTACGCAATCCTGCCTGGAAGGAGGTGCGTTTCAAGTTATCACCGTTCTTTACCAGCGGTAAACTCAAGCACATGCTTCCTTTAGTTGAAGAGGTAAATTTGAAGAAACTCATGTACCATGTAATATTATATACAGCCGGAGTTTTAAACTTGGCGCCTATTACAAGTCTTAAGCGAAGTTGAAGCCTCACTCTTAAACCCAAAAAGCACACCCGCCGGAAATGCACGAGAATCCATAAATAAATTCTTATTTAAAACTCTCCAATCACAATTACAACATGGTTTTATACACAAAAATTCTCTTTCTCCATCTTCCTCTTGCAGGTCGGTCGCGAGCTTGATAAATATTTGCTTTCTCAATCAATTGAATGCCATGCAGCGAACTCTTTTACGATGGAAATGAAAGAGCTTTGTGCACTCTATACCACAGATGTGATAGCCACCGTCGCTTATGGTGTCCAAGCGAATTGTTTCAAAAATCCCAATGGCGAGTTCCGTCGCCACGGTCGCGCTGTCTTCAAGTTTAGTGTACGTCGTTCCCTGGAATTCATGGTGGTTTTCTTTATGCCACACTTGGTACCGTATTTAAAATTCAAGGTAGTGCCACCAACATCCAGCGAATTTCTGCGTTCTACAATCAATTACGTAATGGAACAACGAGAACTATCTGGTCTGAAACGTAATGATCTAATAGATATTTTGATCGAATTTAAGAACTCTACAAAAAATAAAAACACTCCACATGGACTCATCTTTGAGGGTGACATATTGGTTGCGCAGGCGGCACTCTTTTTCACAGCTGGCTTTGAGTCATCTTCGGCGACAATGTCCTTTGCACTGTACGAGCTAGCCAAGCAACCAGATTTGCAACAGCGTGTGCGCGATGAAATCTCAGAAGGTCTAACGCGTACAGCGGGTAAAATCTCGCATGAATTTATAGACTCATTACAGTATATGCAAATGGTGATCGATGAGGTATTGCGACTCTATCCGCCTTTACCATTTTTGGATCGACAATGCACAGAGCAAGAGGGTTACTCGTTGGAACCTTTTCACAATTTTCGCATGCCACAAGGTATGCCCGTTTACATACCAGTTTATGGTCTGCATATGGACCCGGAGGTAATTTTTCTCGAAGCTTTTTTTTACCATCAAAAGTATGATCAACTAAAATAGTACTCACTTTTTTCACTATCCCTACAGTTCTATCCCGAACCGGAAAAATTCGATCCCGAACGTTTTGCGCCACAAAACAAGAAAAACTTAAAGCCTTATGCCTACATGCCATTCGGTTTGGGACCACACGGTTGCATTGGTGAACGCTTTGCTATGATGCAAACCAAAATCGGCCTTACTTATTTTCTACTAAATCACAAAGTGACGACTTGTGAGCGTACAAAGATCCCCATGCAGTTGGATCGCAAAGCAGTTGTGGTGCAGGCCGAGGGCGGTATTTACTTAAATGTCGTGCGTAGTCCTCTGATTAATTGCCGCCGCTTGTTTGGTTAAGAGGATTCCATGCAAACGAGAACGAGTTGGATGCGTAAATGAGTGAAAGTTATTCAAAAACTATAGATTTTAAGGGGCATTCAATTACTGCATACCAGCACAGAAGTGTAGATATGACTTTGTAAAATATATTTATATCATTTTTAAATCAATGCACTTTTGAGCATTTGGCGTGGGTCAATAACACCTTTGCGTGCCTCGGGTAATTGGCTGAAATTAAAAAAAATCGCTTTTCCATAGCTCATGATGCTGTTGAGTATAATTAACAGTTGTTAAATATAGTATTTTTTAGCAAAATATATCGTGGCACGTTATGAAGTTTTTTTCTGTCATTTGCGTGTTTCAAACGAGCGGTCACGAATGGGTGAAAATGGGTACAAACGGGTACAATTAGCGTACAAATTAGTAAAAAAATTTAAAAAATAAGGGCTTGCAAACAAAACATTGTTTCAGTTCTGAGAAAAAGGTAACTATGTACTTTGTTAGATCCACACATAGTTTTAATAGGTACACTGTGCGACAAAATGGACGAAAAAAAAGAAGAATGCGTGATAGCAATAATGAAAGAGAAAAAGTTTTAGAATATTTGAATGCCTTCCGTTTTTTCACTAAACGTCACAATATTTTTTACAGTGTTTTAAAGTCTTCCTAATTTGGTCCCAAGTTGATCTGAATATTTTGAAAAAACTCATGTAAAATTACAAATTACCATTAAAATTACCTTCAAGAGTCTATAATGAAATTTAATGGCGCATATTTTTGTGGAACCTTTTAACCCAATATCTCTTACCCGTGTGGGTTGGTTTGGTACTCTTATTTAAAAATCTGAAAAATATTTAGTTGTGTGCAATACACACAAAAGCACTGTTGGGGAAAAATTTTATTTTTCAACAGAGTCTTCTCTTAGCTCGATACACTTCCATCAAATGTTTCTTCAATTTTTTTTATATTTGGAAGCAGAAAGAAGTCTCACAATAGAGCTTAAGCTCGAGAATATGCTTGATGGGGGAAAAATGCATAACTCTATTCATAAAAGTTTCACCTTGGAATTGCGGACTTGTGTATTAGTAAATTGACCTGGTGGAAGAAATACAGAGCGTTTTACTACTTTCAAGAAACTTATTTTGTGTAAAGAGCACTACGTGCATCCTATAAAACTGTCGTTATGACCTCGATGTTCGGCAAGCCCGCTTGGCTTCCTTCGATTTCAATTCACCACCACTTTCTTGTTATCTGATGTATTGTGATGAATCGATATTTCTTCCATCCGTATATGGATATGGACTACTAACTATCCAAAAATAACTATGGGTAGGTGCATTAGAGACTTAAACGGGTAAAAAAGTAGAAAGCATCATTTGACAGAGCCTCCATTTTCGAATTATTATATGCCAAAATACGAAATAAAACAAACAAAAAGTAAATTTAACGCAAGAAAATATTTCACGCTTATCTACATTTATTGAAACTTTTAACCTTAATCTATAATAAAACTCATTACATTCCTTCCAAACTCCGTCTATCACTTCTTCGCACTCCGCTCGTAGAGTCCATCGTTCACTACATTCAAGTAAATTCCCCCTTTATTCTGCAAAACGATGGCCAAGGGATCGAAATTTATTTGCGCTGGTGTTTTATCGCAGACCTCAACGTAATGATTCCTCAATATGTGCACCAAACCGATTTTGGTTTGCAGTAAACCGATTCGGCTACCAATACAATTATGTGGGCCAGTACCGAAAGGTAAGTAGGCCATAGGTTCATGTAACTTTTTCTTCTCGGGGCTGAAACGTTCCGGATCGAAGGTATTGGGATTGGGCCAATACTAGAAGTAAAACGAAAAACAATTAATTTCGAGGAAAGTAACTGGTTCTGATACTTTTTTGTGGCATTTAAGAACCAGTTTCCCTCCCACACTCCAACCAACTCACCTTGGGATCGCGTTGCAAACCGAAAATTGGTATATAAACAGCCATACCATTTGGCACTGTATAATCATAATACGGTTTGAGATCAAATTGGCTTTCCCCATCTTTAGGTTGATGTTCGCGATCGAGGAAGGGCAAAACTGGATACAAACGTAACACCTCATCTACTACCATACCCAGATATGGTAAGTTGGTAATGGTCTCATAGGATAGTTTGCCATTCTCCGCCACTAACGCCTCACAAATTTCGTTACGTAGACGCTCTTGTAAATCCAGTCTTTTGGCCAATTCAAATAATGTGAATGCCATCGTTGACGATGAAGTCTCGAAGCCAGCCGTTAAAAACACCGCCGCTTGTGCTACTAGCACATCCTGTGTCACTTGATTGTACTCCTGTTTCTCAACAGACTCTTTTTTCAATGACACCAGCACATCGATCAGATCATTGCGCGTGAGGCCACTTTTCTCTCTTTCCGTTATTACATGACTAATAGTACGACGTAGAAATGAAGAAAGCTCGGGCGAAAAAATTTTTATTTTTAGTTTAGTGACCCAATTTGGATAGAAGAATGCGATGAAAAAGGCAAACGCACGACCCAAATTAAATTCCATAAATTTACGCCCCTCTCTACGAAACTCTGCATTTGGATTTTTTAAGCTATTAGCTTGTACACCAAAAGCGATTGTTGCAATCAAATCGGTAGTGAAGAGCGCACAAATCTCTTTGATTTCGGTGACGAAGGAATTGCCGCTCTTGATGTGCGACGCCAAATGAGCCTCTAACTGAGAGCCGACCTAAAATGAGAATTAAATGTAGAAAAATTCAAAGCATGTAATTTTTTTTTATTTGCTTAGTTAACCTCGATCATTAGTGGATACATTTGTTTGATCTTTCCTGTTGTGAACACCGGTGAAATCTTCGTTCTCAGCTCCCTCCATTGTGGATTGCGTATGAAAAACAAATTATTCGATCCCAAAGCATCCCCATGTGGATCGCAAGCTGAGTACCGGTTGGAGAATTTTGAAAATTCTTTAATGAGTACAGATTTGACAAGCTCCGGTTCGCGTAGTATCAAAGCTGGTTTATTCAATAAATAAATACCGACCGCGGCGGCTTTTGACATTTTAGCATCCTTATAAATGTCAGAGAGATATAGAAAGAAACTGTTGCTTAGTGTAAACATGACCTTAGTATTGCCAATCAGTGGTATCGGCGTCATAAATGGAATATTCTGTCGTTTCCAGTAACCATAATTGTAGCGGCACCAAATGTAAAGGGCTACGAGGAAGGTGGCCAAGAGGCAAATCGTATCTGTAGATATCATCATAGGAGCTGCTTTGGAATAGATAAGAAAATTTGAAGTAATAAACAAAAGAAAATTTTAAAATGCATATTTAAGAATAAGGCTCCTGATTTTTAATTGCAAAATTCACTATTTTGTGCAACTGCTTTGAAGGGTGGAAAGTTTAGTCATCAAAACCGGTTGTGCTTTAATTCATTGCCTTATCGTGGGGTATGATGAGCGGGCGCTGTTATGCGAAACTTTTTATTTTAAACCTTTACTTTGATTGACTTTAGATTGCACACAGCTCACCTCAAGGATCACATTCGATTGTGTTCGCACCTACACCAGATTAGCCTGTCTACTGAAACTGAAGTATAGGCATCTGTAAACGTCTGGATCGACAATAAGGCCGCTACAACACATTTGCTGCGAATGCTCGGCTCTGATTGGATATATTTAAATTGATATTCTTTAAGAAATGCACGATAGGTCTTTAAATTCTTATTAATACAGCTACAAAGCAACTTTTAACTTTTATTAGGGAACCTGAAGTTAAATTTCTTGGTTAGGCGTTAGAAACTCGATTACTGGATATAAAAGAATTTCTAAGTCGCAGTTCGCCTCCGTTCCTGCGTCATTCTACTAACATATACTACTCTACTATCTTACGTATCTGTCTATCAACCTACCTATATCTCTAGAATATAATTAAAAGAACGACTGGAACGCACTTGTGAACTCATTAAAGGTAGATACTTACAGCGTCAATCAAGGCGAGGAGGAAAAAACTAACACTGAGATGATGACGAAGCGATTTAATACGTAGAGATCAATCACTTGTCTGTCAAGTGTTAGTATTGTTTGAAAATAGTGGATATATATGTATATGTATGTATATATATACATATATGCATATATGCTGTGTAATTAATAGGATTCGTTTTTCGATGGGAACGTAAACATTCTGACGGACATTGAGTTGATTGTATAAGTAATTATATACCTTATTCTCCTACCATATAAGTCATTAGAGCCCTCCAAACCAGCTCAAGAGTAGGGTAAATATTTATTATATTTGAAGGTAAACAACAGCTTTAATTCTACAGACATAGACATGTGTCTTTAGGTTAGGTGAGGGTGGCTGTCGGTTACTATTCGAGCCACTGATCGTAAAGAGATACGATCAAAGGATGTTAGCGAATTAGAATGAGTAATTCAGTCCATCTTCTTGCTAGCTCAACCGCAAAGTATGTAGTTTCGTCGCCATCTCCGAAGGAGCAGCTCATTGCCGCCGACAAGGAGGAGAGTTTTTATTACTGAGAATTAATGGTAGTCTGACAATCAAAGTAAATTGTAAAAAATTATATTTTTTTGTTTTCCTTTTTTAAGATTGTAGACACTTAATTTTATTACTTGCTTATTTTTTCCTATTGTGCTTTATTCTAGGAGATAAGTATTGTCACTAAATAGCCACACTTTTTCGCGAAATTAAGCAATTTATACGCGTACCTACAAAACGCGCGAAATATTTATACGACCCTAGCACTACTTTGAGATTTTTCGCAACTTTTTGTCACTTGACTGAATTCAAGTGGCTAAAATCAGGCACAGAATCATCGACTTGATCACGTCTCACAGGGGCTTGAAAATATCATATAAGTGTCTATCGAAGACTCTTTGACAAATAATATCTACAGGTTCTCTAGAAGAAGGATATATTTGGAAAGGGTAAAAAGTTCAGAACTTCCAACAAATCGAAAATTTTTATAATAATATTTGATTCACCCCAATCGGTTTGAGTACAAATTTGTTAGACTTTCACATAGCCGACAACATAACGGATGCAGCAGTGAGCACCGCAAATGAAAATCACCAACAAGGTTTCTGCACCAAAAAACTAAAAAAAAAATGTCCACATATAAATATTTCGGCAGATTTATGTACATCGTCTATTTTCTTATAAAATGAATTTTGCACTTCGTTATTATCAGTGTGTTGCTGCTTCTCTTCTAATTCATTTGTAGTTACCTTTTACAAAAATATTTTGCAAAATTTAACTTTTTAACTTTTTTTAAATTTAAATATTTTGAACTGTTGCAAATTTCATTCGACCTTTTCAATTCCAGTTCTACCGCAACACTGACTCTCGGTAGTCCCATAGGTTCAAGTTTTTATTTGGTGCTTGAAAATCGACGCTTTCCAAATATAAATATAATTATAACATAAAAAATATTTATTATTGTAGGTCTTATCAAATTTCTTATCTTCAAGTAAACCGAAGATACAAAGTAAAATCCTGGCCACTGTTATGCAACGAGCGTTTCATTTTTTAGACTGCAAGACGAATTGTAGAAGATAAAGTTAACTATTATAATCAAACTATTCGTAAGTGAAAACGAGTTATAAAATTTGTTGCCCGTCTGTTTGTCCGGCCTAATCTCTTTAACGGTTGAATCGATTTTGACCTGTTGAGACATAGTATTATGGGTTATCTAGGAAAAACAATGTATTAGCATATTCGCTAATTTAAAAAAATGTGTCGAATTCGCTGATAAGAACTGGGGCGATTGTGGATTAACGTTCAATTATTTACTGATATCGGCATTTTAAAACGCTTGGGCTAAGACCAAATTGGCGTGACAAAGTAAAATATATGGATGATGAGAATCGGGGGAAAGGATGTCTTCCAAGAATCACTTCACGTACAATTACGAATAACTACAATAAGAAGACTTTTTGCCATACAAACTTACTTAGGGTGCGGCGTCATATAAGAAGGTTTCTCAGCTTTTAAGCTATTCAGCTTAACTTCTACCAACAGCTTGCAATTTGGTGCAAGAACTACATAATAGTTAGTTAGCTGTTGCTGTAAGCTGCTCGCACCAGCCTATTCCATATGGAAAGGTTATTAAGGTTTAGCTCTTCAGCTGCCCAAAAAAATCCGAAACTGTGCTTCACAATACAAAATCCTTTAACCAATGATCAATAATCCTTCTCAACGCTGTCCGAAACCAGGACGTGATGAAAATTAGATAAGCGAGACCCTACATATAAAAATAACAGCACTGCCGTTATCTGTCGCATTCATTGTAGTCAGTAAACTAAATGATGCAGTAAAAAGATAAGTACTAAGTTGAAAAGATCTCAAGCACCTACACTTAAAGAAGTTGTTTTCCGTTAAATGTTTGTACTTGTAATCTAACAAGCTTGCACATGCATATGAATGTGTGCATGTGTAGTTATATATTTTTACAAGGTGGCGCAAAATTAATTTAATTAATTTAAATTAAATCCAATTTCGTTTTTGAGTAATTTTTTACGCAGTAATTTTGATTGATCTTTGGTTTTGATATTTCCACGTGCTATTGCGTGTGTGTTTGTACACTGCACCTGTCTAGTTCACAAGTGTCAAATATGGTTGTCGTACGACGCCATTTGCAAAAATTATAAATCTTACGATAGAGTAATTAATTCTGTGCCACATACATACGTACATACATGGCAAATGCAAAACGTTCTCTGTTTTTAATTCGAATCACGCACTCTTCACGTCGGTTTTATAATAAATACATTTTGGAATACTGTATTTAATTATCAGCCAATTACGAGCAAAGTTCGACAAATAAAATTTTATTTTATTCATTTCATTGTTCATTTTAGTTAATGCTTTTTATTTAATTTAATGTCATTTATTTTTTTTATTCTACTTTTTTAATATTATATTTTACTTAATTTTTTTTTGTTAATTAATTTTCACTTTTTTCATATCAATTTTTATTCTACTTTTTTAATATTGTACTTAATTTTTTTCATAATTTTTTTTGTTAATTAATTTTCTCTTTTTTCATATCAATTTTTATTCCACTTTTTTAATATTTTACTTAATTTTTTTTTTTAATTTTTTTTTGTTAATTAATTTTCTCTGTTTTCATATCAATATGTTATTTTATTCGATGCCATCTTGTTTTACTCTATATTTTAATGATTATTGTTATATTTTATATTCTATTTTAATTTTTTGATTTTAATTTTCTTTAATGTTATTTTATTTGGTTTTATTCTATATGTTTACTATTTTATTTAATTGTTTTATGATTTTTCATTAAAACTTTTCTTTTTTTATATCAATTTATGTTAGGTGACGTTAGGTTCAAGCGGTTTTCCACTGTGGGTCACACTCCGGCTCTGGCCCCATTATGATGCCGCATGGGGAACTAGCCCTTATCCCTCCTAAAACCAATGTAGACTTTTCAAAAATTTTGTAAGATCCTTAATTTCGACAGAGCCGAGATCTTCCAATCCATAAAGGATTGTCTACCCAAAATGGCGAGTCTACGTCTGGACTTTCGTCAATTTATGTTATTATACAATATTTTATTTTTATTTTTTATTTAAATAAATGCCATTTATTTGATTTTATTATATTTTTTAAAATGTTACTTAATTTTGATCTTTTTAATTCGTTTTTTTAACAATTCTTTTAATTTTAATTAATTAAATTTAATTTAATTTTTTAATTAATTTTGTTTTTTGATTTTCTTTACTATCATTTTATTTTTTTATTCCATATTTTTAATATTTTACTTTTATTCTTTTAATTTAATTAATTTAATTTAATTAATTCTTTACCTTTTTTAAGTTATTTAATTTAATTTATTTTTCTTATTTATTTTAATGCCATCTAATTTCATTATAAATATATTATTTTTAATATTTTTTTGTTTATATATTATATTTTAATTTATGTTATTTTATTTTATTTAATGTCGTTTTATTTTATTCTATTATATTGTTTAATATTGTACTTAATGTTTTTTTTTACACTTTCTTATTATTTTTTTATTTTTCATATCAATTTATGTTATTTTATTTATCGATTACACTAACGTCGCCTTATTTGATTCTATTTTAATAATATTACAATTGATTTTTTTTAATGAATTGTTTTTTTTTCCTTTTTTAAGATTGCAGGTACTTAATTTTATTTTCTGCTTATTTTTTCCTATTCCTATTTCCTGTCATTAAATTGCCACACTTTTTTCGCGAAATTAATCCATTTATGCATTTTATGCGCGTACCTACAAAACCCGCGAAATATTATATTTATACGACCCTAGCACTACTTTGCGATTTTTCGCAACTTTTTGTCACTTGACTGAATCCAATTGGCTAAAATGAGGCACAGAATCATCGACTTGATCACGTCTCACAGGGGCTTGAGTGTTTCATATAAGTGTCTATTTTTGAAGACCCGTTAAGAAAAAATATCTACAGGTTCTCTAGAAGGATATATTTGGAAAGGGTAAAAAGTTCAGAGCTACCTACAGATATTCTCATCAAAAAATTCAGTACAGGCTCCAAGGCTTCGTAAAAAGTAAATTTCCATGGTACTCGAATGGTCCATATCATAAGAGACCCATCGCCCAAATTGGTTAATTTCTTTTTTCAACACACTTCCACGCGAAACAGATATTTTTTTTTAGCGAATTGAAAAATAATAAATTGGCACTTAGTTCTTCAAATAGGAAAATTTCTGTTTGATACAAATTCTATTTGATTCTAGGTGCGTTACCCGATTCTTCTTTAATTTGAATAGCGGTAAGATTGTAGAATTTATTTATAGCAACTTTCTAATTAAAAAAAAAATCAAATTAAAAAATCGAATTACTTTAAATTTTAAGTCACGCTGCGCTGACGCTTAATTATTTTAAAATTTGTCCAATGGTCACGCCCATCGCTCATTACGAGCAGTGTTATTTCATGCTTAACAAACAAAAAAAACAGGTATTTAACCAACAACTTCCAACAAATCGAAAATTTTTATAATAATTTTTTATTCACCCCAATCAGTTTGAGTACAAATTTATTAAATCTCCACATAGCCGACAACATAACGGATGCAGTAGTGAGCACCACAAATGAAAATCACCAACAAGGTTTCTGAACTAAAAATTAAAAAACAAAAAATGTCCGCATATAACAGATTTATGTACATCGCCTATTTCCTTATAAAATAAATTTTGCACTTCGCTATTATCAGTGAGTTGCTGCTTCACTTCTAATTCATTTGTAGTTACCTTTTACAAAAATATTTAACAAATTTTAACTTTTTAACTTTAAATTTTTTTAACTGTTGCAAATTTCATTCGACCTTTTCAAGTGCACTCCTACCGCAACACTGAGCTCGGAAGTCCCATAGGTTCAAGTTTTTATTTGGTGCTTGAAAATCGACGCTTTCCAAATATAAATATAATTATAACATAAAAAATATTTATTATTGTAGGTCTTATCAAAGTTTCAAGTAAACCGAAGATACAAAGTAAAATCCTTGTCACTGTTATGCACCCATAAACGAGCGTGTCATTTTTTCGACTGCATAGAACAGCCAGTTGTTTATCTTTAATATATAGTAATTTTAATGTATGTAGATGCAATAAAAACACGCGCTGAAGTGATATTTAAATGTCCGCTACAACGAGCCCTTTACTTACGCGTTAAAATACAATACAATGCAATACAAGTACACACAGGTGTATAAGTCGCAATGAGGTATATATTTAGACATTTGACTTTATTAACGTCTTTCAAATTTACTTGTGTAGATTTATTAAATTAAAAAAATAGATACAGATAGATGAGTGTATAATTTCACCCAGGAGTACATTCAACCACTAATCGTTTTTGACATGCGATTAATAAAAGCTTACATTTTTACAACAATCCATTTGCATATGCACATATGTATTTAAATATATACATGCGCACATACTAATGCATGTACATATCATCTATCAGCACTCTTCAAAGCGATAATGCCGAAACGGCGTGGCGATATTACTGCATCAAATACCGCTACCAGGTAGCTCTTTTCGTAGCCCAACTCTTTGAGGTATAACAACCGATCCAATAATATTAGACTTTCCAGCACTTGCGCAAAGCACATGCGCAGCAAATAAAATAAATGCATGTAATGCTCATCTGCGGCATATTGCTGCCGCACGCCATCAACTACTTCGGCACTCCAATGCAAGTTGGTATTGTGTGGAGCGATTTTTTTATAGCAAAACTCAATGTAATTGCTAAAGTTTGTAAACTTTCGTATTTTGCCGACTTGTACCTTTTGCTTTAGATCACTGGCATTCTCGCAAATCAATACTTCTAAAAGTGCGCGATAAAATAGTGAAATATTCATGGCACTGCGTTCATCGGTGACACGTTCTAGCGATTGTGTGGCCAACATGCGCGCATTGCGGCCGAGCGTTATGCGTTTGTCACGTAGAAATTTACTCATCGGGAAACCAGGCGCAGTTTGAAGCGCGGATATAGTTTCATTAGCAAAATATTCGGGCATTGCATATTCTTCTTGCAGCAGGTGATAACAGCAGCCAATATTGCAAATCAGTTTGCACTGTGGTTTTTCATTGAAAACGCGTAGGCAAGTGGCAGCTAAATTGCCGCAGGTGTGCAATCCAGTCAAGCAAAAGGAGGATGCGTCATTGGCCTCAGGAAATTGATGTTGCAGGAGCTGTGTTATATTTATATCGGGTGTAATAAACACAGCTGCCGTTTTGTAGAGCGTTTCCTGCTCGGTTGGCCTTTCAACAGTTTGCGTTGGTAGTTCCATTTCCGCTGCCGCTTTGTTGCCTCGACGTTTAGGCGTTACACCTTGTTGTTCTAACTCTGCACGCTTTACCAAACCATTCCAAACGCGCTACAGAAGATTACAGTTTTTTCAAATGCTTTAAATATTATAACTTATACATAAGTATAAACTACCTGGAGTTTTCGATTTCGTTCCAAAGCATTTTCGGTATTCAGTTCTTGAGCGTCGATTCCTAATACACGGTGTCCATATTGCAAAGCCAGGCGTGATGATAGATAGCCTTTGCCATCACCAGCATCGACTACAAAAACATCCTGATTATCGTTGTGCTTTGAGACACTCTGAATTAGGCGATCAACTAATGCGGCAGTGATCTCAACCTGCAGAATGACATGAAATTTAATGTAGACTGTCAAACCTTTATTGTAAACTGGTATAAATTAAGCCTACCTCATGTCTTTTCTTTTTACTCATAAACTCTTTAATTGACAGGTTTTGCTCCACATTCTTGTCCAAATCAAGCGTTTTGTTTAACACTTCTATTGGCGTTAGCACATCGTGGCATTTATCTAAACGTTGTTGGTCACATCTGGCCAAAAATCGCTTAAAGCCAACAAATCTTCCAGCGTCAACTTCTTTGTCAACTTCACTATTCCAAAAGACTGATTCAATACAGCTTTGCACACTCTCCACATCTGGCACTTCAAGCTTCAGTTCAGCCGGCACGTACTTTTGCCAATGCTTTTCCGTCAAATAACTAACCATATGGCAATTGACAAACTCCCAATGTGGCTGCATAAAGTGAAGTACTTCATCCAGACGCGCGCGTATTTGATTAATACTCATGTTGCTATTCGTTTCGTATTTAAAAAGATAAATCTTTGCCCTTGTCCCCCGTCACACTGCTACTTCCACTATCTTCCACCTTTTTCGCAAACTTCCCAACTTTACCCGCAGTCAAGACTCGCACACGTTTATACTGATTGCGTATGCTCTCCACCGTTCCAATTATATCCGCTTCTGGATTATTATCACGTGGAAAGTCGTCTATGCTCTTTCGCAATTGCTGGAGCGCTCGTTGTACTTTCTCCGTATGTGCTTGTGTTTGTTGTGCCACTACCGCGGCATAAATCTCAGCTAGTTCTTTGCCTAGCTGTAGGCCTTGCGCATACCCGAGCTGATAACCTTCTTGAACACCTTGGGCGCGTCCCACCTCCAAACCCTCTTCGTAGCCCTCAAGATTAAGATTTTCCTCTGCTAGAACAATGCCGTCAAGCAACTCGTTGAAATCCCGCTCCTTGTCAACCATAGCAAGATGCAGAATATCTTAACGCGGTCAAACATATATTTTGTTGTTAAAATACAAAGCAGCTGATCAGAACACGTGCTGCTTCTTCTTCTGTGCAGCAAGTATCATTCACACACTTAAGGCCCAGACACAATACAATTGAGAATGTAGTTAAGTTGTGTTTTTTTCTTTACAGCAATACCGCTAGTTTTGTATATTAATTCGGACTGAATATGGCCTATCCTCCAATTTGAAGCTTAGCAAAATAAAATTCATATTATACTTTAAAAAGAAGCAGTGTATAAAAAAGCGATGTTGAAAAAATATCCGCTGTTTTTACCCTGAAGCTATTTGTAACAAGTTTCTTTGTTTCCAGATATAACTTCGGGCATTTTACAACAACGACTTTCATTACTCACTTGTGAGAACCGCGATTAACCATGTGTTATGACACTTCCTGCCTTCAACAGCACAATGATTATCTATGCCAATAGAAACAGAAATATACTAATACGCAGGAAAAAGTCTGAAAAAGAAATGATCGAATCTGAATATTCATTTAGGTTCATAAGTTTTCAAGTTGAGTCAAAGAATACACCTTCAGAGTATCACATCAAATTTGAACAGCACTCAAATCAATTCAAATATTCATACCCTAAAGAGTTTTTTTTATAAAACAGTGAACATGAGATCAAAGCTGATCAAATCGAAAGTAGACTTCTTATTGAAAATGATGATTGAATCCGTCAAAAGATCGGAATGATTTACTATTATCGAGAATTGGAGAATTTCTTTATCCTGTGCATTTAAACCAGTGGTCTTAATCAGGGTCCTCACATAGTATATTTTAGAAGATAGCCAAACAGATGTTGGTGTATTCTATTCTCAGTAATCACACAAAATTTTGTTCAGTTCTAGCTTCAGATTTCTCTTTTAGAGGGATATCGCAAAATCTATGTAGAAAACGAAGATCTCTATCAGTTTAATAGTAATTAGAGACTCATTCCTCGACCAGAGCCTGAATCCAATACAGATCAGGCATCAAATTGGGTGTGTGCGAAATTTTTATATTCAAGTTCTTATATCATATATTGGTTGAGCCTTGAAAAGTTTTAAGTGTTTTAGCTGGTCTTAATCTTAAAATTTTGCTCGCCATAACACAGCGGGCACATGGGTAATCTAAAGCCAAGTATGTGCCAGTTTTTGGGTAGAGCCATTTATTCGAACAGTCTATAGATTTTGTGTTTTCTGAAAGAACTCAAAAATAAGTTAAAGAACTAAATATAAAATTATAATAAAGGCAACCAAATAAGATTGTTTAAACATATTAAATTAGAAAATAATTCTAAGCTACCTTACCACCTAATTTAATATAACAATTGTAGCCAAAAAGTGAACGAAAATGTTTTAATAATGTTATGAAATAAAATGTATTCAAAGCATCTAAAATATGAACATATTTTTAAATGGTGTTGCCAAACAAATTGATAAAAAAGTTGTGAAAAACTTTAGTTAAAATATAAAGCATTTTTATATGGGTATTAAATGAATTATTTTTGAAAAGTGTTGCCATTTAAAATTTATGACAATTTTTATATGGGGATTAAAAGTGTGTTCTCATATGCAGTAATGAGCAATAAATGCACAAAATTAATCTACCCCTTCACATATAGCGGATTACCCCGCAAAATTGACAATCAGCTGTCAATAATGCTTTGAAAGGTATTTTTTTCATGGAAATTGGTTTCGTGGAATATTTTATTGGTTTGGTTTTAATTATTATTAACAATATGAAGAAAAGACAAGGAGAAGGAAAAGCTAATTTAATTGCGCAATTGGCTACGAGTATAAACAGCTGGAGGAAATCCGTAAACGACATTTACATAGATTTCAAAAAATGATGGCAGCTATACGCATGCGAAATTCGATATTACATTTTATAATAATTAATAAGAGAACAAAGCGTTTATGGACACATTCTTTTTCTGTTATATGAATGCACAATTAATAATACCTAACAAACATTTCATTAGAAATATGTCTACAAACCTGTTTTCATTGGAAGCATCCATTTTATTTAGTTTTAATTAATAGTTTTAATAATTATCAGTAACACAGGGTTGTATGTAAAACAGTATCGGTAATAATCTAGTATTATTTTTAATCTAAGATTTCGGGAGAGAAATTTTGTATGGATAATCTCGCTTATATTAGCTATTCCTTCTCCTTGTCTTTCCTTCATACAAAATAAAAAATAAATAATTGGCGCGTACACTTCTGTTAGCTGTTTAGCCGAGCTCCTCCTATTTGTGATGTGCGTCTTGATGTTGTTCCACAAATGGAGGGACCTACAGATTTCAAGCCGACTCCGAACGGCAGATATTTTTATGAGGAGCTTTTTCATGGCAGAAATACACTCGGAGGTTTGTCATTGCCTGCCGAGGGGCGACCGCTATTAGAAAATGTTTTTATTAATTTTGCTTTCACCGAGATTCGAACTAATGACCTCTCTGTGAATTCCGAATGGTAATCACGCACCAACCCATTCGGCTACGGCGGCCGGCCTTCATATCGTTAATAATAATTAAACAAGCCAGAAACACCGAAATATTCCACCAAAATAATTTCCATGAAGAAAAACGTTTCACAACAGTATTAACAGCTGATTGTCAATTTTGCAGGTAATCTGCCATGTGTGAATGGGTAGATTAATTTTGTGGATTTATTGGTAATTAATGCATATGTGAACGTACTTTTACGGATTGGAAGTTAAGTACGAAAAAGTAGATAATCTACGTTCACATAATTCTAAATGAAAAGTATTTAGAGCAGCTTTAATAAAGGAATATTTTTGAAAAGCGTTGCCACTTAAAAATTTGCGTAATTTTTTAGTTAAAATATAATGTTAAAATAGAGTTGAGGAAAATTATTTTATTTTTATTTATTTAAACTAAAGATATTTAGATCAGCTCTAATAAAGAAATATTTTTGAGAAGTGTTACCAGCTTAAAACTTATATACCTCCCAGTATGTAAAAGTACAGTTGTAATGCAGAATTTTTTGTGTTGCCATTAATTTAATTTCTAGTTAAAATACAATGCTCAAATAACCGCATGGATATTTAATAACATTATTTTTTAAAACTTTGCAATCAAATTAAAAATGTTTGCAGGGATTGCCACCTATTTTCCATATATATAATATAATTCAATTAAACTTTACTACATTAAGCGATTTTACTCGAGCCGAAACAAATCAGGGTACCAGATTCCAAATATGTGATGGATCCATAAAAACTTTCCAGCTAAGCTTCTGGCAAACCACCAAAAAATATCAATTCAAACACATGTAATATGTATGTAGGTATGTACATAGAAGGCTTTATGAATTCAATTATAGGGCTCGTAAGTGGAATTTACAACAGCAAAGTGTAAACAAAATGATTCACAATTCAAATTTGAACCTTTTAATATACAAACCTCTCGCTGTAGAAGTAAAATACACTTATATGTATGTGTACATATGTATGTAGATGTAATAGGCTACGTGTGGCATACGTACATGACATTGAAAAACTGCTGAAAGCTTTGCATGCAACACCTTCGCATAGCAAAAACAAAAAATTAACGCCCTCCATGACTCCTACCAAAAATGAACAAAAAGAATTAACATCGGAAATGGTAGGCAAAGAAGGCCACAGTCCAGCTCAAAAAAAATAAACACTTAGTTCACACACACGTCTAAAATATGTTAGCCAGACAAAGGACATTACACAACACACACACATATATAAATACATGTATAGGTGTTTGTATTTACAGTTACCTTTGTGGCTTTTTATACATTTTTGACAAGTTCGGAATGAGTAGAGGTATAGTTTATTTGTATGTCTGCGTATGTAAATACCGGCGAAAATTTGTTGAATTAAAGGAAAAATTATCGAAAGAAACATACAAATATTACGTAAAATATCCATATTTACATATACCATATGCTCATATACTAAAGAGAACAGATCTAAGTGCAAACCGAAAGGCACATCTGCTGACAGAGTAGAAAAAAAGATATTACGCATGAAAGCTTTAAATCCGAAATACTATATTTTAAAATAAGGTTTTAAGGTAATTAAGAAATAATATTAATTTTATTTTCGTATTTTTATTTTGTGAGCTTAAGGGTTGACAATAAAACATCAAACTAAACTATTGCTTTTATACATTTGTCGGCATTTCGACAGCAATTAGAAGTCATCTGCAGTGCTGAAATAATAAACTCTACCTATCGGGCGCTCCTAAAATAGTTGAAATAATAAATAATTTAATTGAACAATTAATTTATAAAAAAATTAAACAAATTATTTTAGTATCGACATTTAACGAGATCTATGTATTTTTGGACCTTTGCACGTTGGCAACGGCGAATATCGCAGGCTATGGAACGATGAGATCTACTTTAGAGATCTAAATGCGTGATAGTTTTTTACATAAAAAATAAAATTAGACAGCCTTGTCACTTATTTTGAATATGAAAACTAGAAATTGATTAGAGAAGGAAAATATTAAATAAACTTTTAAACAAGCGGAAGTTATTTAAAGTAGCTATAATCAAAAAATATTTGTAGAATGGCAAGCAAGCGAGTAAAACCTAAATAAAAAGTGAGGTTACTGATTTTATATGGGTATTAAATGAAAGGTATAATATGCCAAATCAGAGATAAAAAAATCGGAGAGTTATAATTTAAAACTTTAATTATTGTAGTTTGCTAATCAATATACAAGGTGGCGCAAAATCAATCAGGCTACCGTATGATTAACAATTTTTCCAAATGGCGTCGTACGTCAATCATATTTGACACGTGTGAACTGCACTTGTGAACAGCTGCAGTATACAAACAGACAAGCAATGGAGTGCGAAAAGGTCAAAATAAAGATTTCCATCACTCAAAATTATTATTATTTTTCTGTATTTAGTAAAAGAAGTTATTCAAAAATAAAATTGCGTGATTAATTTTGCGCCCTCTTGTAAGACAATAAATTGGTATATATGATAACAAAAAGCTCCTCATAAAAAACTATCTGCCGTCCAGAGCCGGCATAAAACTGTCCCTCAACTTAACCTTCAGTTCATCGCAAACGTAAATTTTCATCGTTTGAGGGTGAAAATTCCCGAAGTAGACCAGCCAAAAAACTTTTTCGTTGTGAACACGCGACTTACAAAACTATTTTGTTACAATTTTGTTTTTTTTTTTTGCTAATATTAATAATCAAAATTTTTGTAATTTTTTCTTTCAAAACACTATAACTTACGCAAGAGCTTACCGATTTGCAAAATTCGACTAGCTATCGATTCAGAATTGGGAAGGACCTCTCCGAGCCGTTTGATACCAAACGAGGTTTCAGACAGGGTGACTTGCTGTCGTGTGACTTCTTTAACCTGATGTTGGAGAGGATCGTACGAGCCGCAGAACTTATCGCTCAGGCACAATTTTTTATAAGAGCGTACAATTGTTGGCGTATGCCGATGATATTGATATCATCGGCCTTTACAACCGCGCTGTTAGTTCTGTCTTCTCCAAACTGGATAAAGAGGCAAAGCGAATGGGTTTGGTGGTGAACGAGGACAAAACGAAGTACCTCCTGTCTTCAAACAAACAGTCGGCGCACTCGCGTATCGGCACCCACGTCACTGTAGACAGTTATAATTCCGAGGTTGTTAAAGACTTCGTTTATTTAGGAACCAGCATTAACACCGATAACAATGTCAGCCTGGAAATCCAACGTAGAATCTCTCTTGCCAACAAGTGCTACTTTGGACTAAGTAGGCAACTGAGCAGTAAAGTCCTCTTTCGACGAACAAAACTAACACTCTACAAGGCTCTCATCATGCCCGTCCTAACGTATGGCGCAGAAGCTTGGACGATGACAACATCCGATGAAGCGACGCTTGGAGTGTTCGAGAGAAAGATTCTGGGTAAGATTTTTGGACCTTTGCACGTTGGCAACGGCGAATATCGCAGGCGATGGAACGATGAGCTGTATGAGCTTTACGGCGACATAGACATAGCGCAGCGAATAAAGATCCAGCGGCTTCGTTGGCTGGGTCATGTCGTCCGAATGGATACAAACGCTCCGGCTTTGAAAGTATTCGATGCGGTACCAGCTGGTGGTAGCAGAGGAAGAGGAAGGCCTCCTCTGCGTTGGAAAGATCAGGGGGAGAAGGACTTGGCTTCACTTGGTGTGTCCAATTGGCGCCGGTTAGCACGAGAAAGAAACGACTGGCGCGCTTTGTTAAGCTCGGCCAAAATCGCGTAAGCGGTTATCGCGCCAATTAAGAAGAAGAAGATCGATTCAAAAAGGATTGCACTTTGATAAGACAATTTTGTTTTAGGATTTTTATATTTTATGTATATTTTAAGTTTTTGCAAAAAAAGGTTGTATTAAAAATACTAAAAATAAAAAACAAAAATTAAAAAAATTATAAACCACAAAAAATTCAAAACCACAAACGTTTTATTCCTCATATTTCGACTCAGCACACTTTAAATAATACAACTTTCAAATTCTGTAAAATAATGACAACTTCAAATAAAAAAACAAAAAATAATATAATAAAATTATAATAAAAAATTATAAAAACATAAACATTATTATTGTGCACATACTCGATTTTTTTGTTTTATTCGCAGTTGAAGAAATGAAGAAAAAAGGCTGAGCAAATCGATAAATTAATGAGCATAAATGGCTGCTTACTAATGCTAGCTAAATGATCTCAGATTAAAAAAACACTTAGGCCTTACAGACCCATTGTAATACCACTGTGTGGCACGGAAACCTCATTTATTAATCTTCATGAAACCATTGTCCGGCCAGTTCCTAAGAGAATTGAAAAAATATTTGTCTTGAAAACCTGCTTTGATTCTAGCTAAGGTTGGATAATTGCACAGGAAATACTCAACTGTTTCTTCCTCTTCCTCATCTCTACAACGTCTATAAAATTCATGGAAGAAAACTCCTAGTCTCAAGTAATGCCTGCCAAACAGCCAATGACCGGTTATACAAGCCACGACCTTCGAAATGTCCTCTCTGAAGGGCTAAGCAGTTCCTTTGTGTTTTTCTTATTTATTTGCTCCACAGTACCCTAGCTGACCTATTGGCCTCTTGGATAATGTTGTTTTTGATTATTAGTTTGCGCGTGGCCATAGATATCCCAATGGTACTTCTATCACTAAGCATTTGAAAAGTAATACCTTTCCCGGCTAGCTCATCGGCTTTACAATTTCCCTCAATGGATCTGTGCCCCGGAACTCAAATAACGCTGACCTTGAATACAACACTAATATAATTAAGGGCTGCCCGGCATTCCTGTGCAACCTTTGATCTTATTATAACCGCATTCATTGATTTAATGGCCGCCTAGATATTCGAGAATAAACAAGGTGATGCCCAAAATAAACAAGACTAAGCTAAAATAGTCCCATCTTGCCTCGATACACTGTTTTGCTCGAATTCGACGAATGCGATGCAACAAACGCTTCAAAACACGAAGATAGAAAATTGCATTGACGGTTTAGCCCGTTGGCACGAACTCCTTGTGGACAATTCTCTTGAAATCGTAAGCACAAATGAGCATCGATTTTATTTTTGACTTCGCCAAACACGATTTTTTGGGTGGTGACTCGTCTGGGGCCTTCCGTTCGGCACTTTGGCACTTTGTTTCAAATTCATGTTGGAAACACCACGTTTCATCACCCGTTACAATGTTTTAAAGGAAGTTCTCGTCTTTTCTCGCCTCTTTAACGAGGTCTTTCGGAATGTCGAATTCTGAGCAGTTTTTGGTCCTCAGTTAACTTGTTACTGTCGTAAGCCCACATGAATGGAATGGTTAAAATGGATGTTTTGGAGATATTCGACTCTGATTTCAAGAATTTCAACGATGACTTATAACGATGATAACTTTACGAACAATTTCGATGGAGTTTTCGGTGATTTCTGATTTTGGGCGGCCCATATGTTCATTGTCATTTATTTCCTCACAACCATCTCAGAAACGTGTAAACCACTCTTGAACTCAGGCACGAGGTAGACGATCAACGCCATACATTTTTTTCATCAATTCAAATGTGTCGGTAAACGTTTTACCGATTTTAAAACAAAATTTACTATTAGCTCTTTGTTGGAAACTTATTTTTGTACCGATGACACAAATATACTGACACTTTAGACGCAATAACTTTGCTTCAACTGAACCGAATGTCACTAAGCTTTTACTGGAAGTTAGCTAGGGATGTAACTTCCAACACCATCTGCATAGAAATTTAGTTTCCCCCTTCCCCCTGACCTTGGTGTTTTCCACTCTCTTCTTGAAGGTCTGCTCGGTACGCGTGTGTTAGTAAGTGTCATCAATTTTGTAATTATATTAGAATTCTTATCAGTCACGTGTTGTAGGATGCTACTCTTTCACTGAATATATTCCAATGTCGAAAAAAAATTTACTGCTTGAGGCTTCACTGAGGAAATATCTTTGTTCTAGAAAATAGGCAACAAGAGAAATTCGACACTTTCTAGCCAACAAAAGGATAATTTTTTCATTACGATCCTTTAGAATGATAGGCAGCATACACACACACATACAAGTACACTCGTACTCTCAGACACCGCGAGTGATATGGGTTTATTTTTGTAGTATTGAAATAAAATAAGAAAATTATATTTATAATAAATAAAAACGTACTTACTTGTGTACGTATGTAATTGTATATGTTTAAACAAAACAAATACATACTTATGCTTATACGCATACACATGCATAGCATAGCGGCCACGTGGCGGAAATGCCGCATGTGCCATAGTGAAAGTGAATTCGCCACTTTACCAACACATGCACACCCACATATTTGTATATACATCCATGCACAGCTTTATATGTATATGCATTAGTGTTTATCTGCGCATATGTACATATGTCCGCTTGTGCATTCGCATGCGTGTCTGCCATTTTTATAATAGTTGAATACCGCCAAATTACAGACATGTCTGCTGCGTGCTGCTTCTTTGCAACACTACCTACTTGTGTATGTACATAAATATAGTGGACAATAATTTTTTTAACCCGTTTCTTTTTCATTTATTTAATTTTTCTCTTTGTTCTGTTGCTTTGTTTGTTGTTGTAGGTTGTACACAACAATGTCATTCGGCGCCATAAAAGGCGAGCTCCATTTCATATTCGTATGTGCATAAATACATTTACTGCTGACGTTCGAGTTTGGTCTTTATATGTATGTATGTAACTATAAAGTAAAATAGTACACATAAATATAAATACAGTTACCTATAAAAATGATTACCTTTCACAATTTTCAGGCGTAATGATAAGAGTACAATCTTTAATGCAGTCTTTTACAGGTAAGTTTTTCTACGCATGCTGCCGGTCTCCCCAGCAATAGATCCCTTTAAGGCCCGCATAGGCGCTGAAAGGTATTGCAATCTGCATAAAAACATTATTGATCCGATTTTGTTTTTGTATAACTTTTCTACTAAATAAAAACAATTTATTTATTTTGAGTGATGGAAATCTTTATTTGGACCTTTGCCATTTTTTCTGATAAACGAAAAGATGATAGCCGTCAAGTGGCTGCCGCCTGTGTTGATAAACAATTGTGTCCATTTTCTCGAATTTCCCATGTTTTACCCCAGATTTCCATTGATAATTGTGCGCATTCCTGTTGTTGTTGATGCTGTTGTTGTAGCAGCATAAACATTCCCCATGCATAAGAGTATATGAGGAATACTGTTGAAGTGACAGTCCTTGGACGGATATATGTAAATCCAGTTCGTTCCGGTTACGTAGAACCGACTGTCGTAGAACCGTATTCCTGTCGTATATTCTCTTTAGGAGCTGCGTTTGTCTGAGACTTATTGGAATAAACCTTCGACTTCAAGCAGCCCCAAAGAAAGAAGTCTGAAATAGTCGACCGACTGATTTTTTTGTATATCCTTATTCACTCCGCTCGGGAGCATTGGGCCTCGACAAGACTCTTCCATCGTACACGGTTCTGGACTGTTGCTTTTGCACCGTCCCATGCGATGTCTGCATCTGCAACTAGCCAACCTTCAACCCGGTGCCGACTGATTATTGATAAAAAAAATCGACACAATTATTCCACGCTCTTACGGAATATAACACTGCATTGCTTGTCTGTTTGTACTCGTATACCATAGCTCTCTGGTTCACAAGTGTCGAACATAATTGAGGTATGTCCTCATTTGTAAAATTTATAGCTTCTTCTATATCGTGATGACCACTTAAAAGCTCACTACTTTACCGCTACATGTAGCATAATCGTTTGCTGGCAAACAATTTCTCAAGTAATACCCTTCTCAACTATTCAGCCGCTGTTACAAGCTTTCAGCCGAAGAATATAGACATAAGTACTTTGCTGTAATAATATTTTCGTGAATCCTCTATTCCGTTCTGATGTCTTTGATTATCATATCGATGATACTATAAAATCACGAAATTGACTTTGACCACAACTTCGGCGCTCAAATTCGCTGCAGAATTGATGGGAATACTGATGTCAATTGACGGATGGTTGAATAAAAATTTACTTCTTCTTCTTCCTTGATTTTATCTCATTTCACTTGGGGTCTACCCTTTTAGTACGTAATCTCTAGATTCTTCGATTCTGGCTCGTCTCGCTGTTTCATTCCGCACGTCTCATACCTCTTTCTATTTGCTTCGTCCATGTATGTTGTGGTCGACCTGGCTTCCTCGGCGTCGTGGCGATATTTAAACACGTTTTTTGTCATATCTGATTCAGGCTTCCTCTGGACATACCCATACCAGCAAAGGCGACTTTCTTGTATGTTTTGCTCAATCGGAGCTGTAAGAATGAAGAATATGTAAAGTTCAGCAGTTACAGCGAAATTATATTGTACTTTGCTTCCGATTCATGGAAAACCCCTCCCTCGAGAAGCTATACAGTTAAGGCACAGTCCCACTGGAGAGCTGAATGGATGCGTCAGAAGACCGGAATGGTTGACAGACATGTAGACATAGGTTTGGAGTCAAGCTCAACTAAGCTGCGCAATGGAATTTTCTGACCGCTGTGAGTAGACTTATCATGTTGAAGTACTACATATGGGCCGCGAATCATTGCCACCGTCTTTCTGCTGTTATTCAAGAACGAAAATTCGCAAAAAATTGGAAGTGCGCAGGAGTTATGAGATTTTTTTTTGTGTACACTAACTCTTAGAAATCGAAAAGAAAATGAAATTTCCTTTTTGTTAAATAAACAAAATAAAAAATATATGTATCTACGGAAATGTATATACTTGTAGAAAAGTGAATATTGTACATCAGAAACGCGACTATTTTCATGGGTAACTGTATGTATGCTATGAACTGGTTAATAATAAATAGCTTGTCTGATTATTACATACAATTTAAGTTGGTCGGGTGGTCACACTTCAAATGTTAGGACATTCATTAAATGCCTGCATGCATTGATGTGGATTGGAGTACAAATTTTTCTATGTACATATTTATACACACATACACGCTGAGGTGCCACCTCTTCTTTTTCTCGCCACTCTTTAACGACACTATTTTATTTTAGTTTTATTGCACTATTTTAGATATTTCTATAAATATGCGAGTGTGTGTGTATGTTTTCGCTTGTCAAACATATGGAAGCGTTGTATGAGTGTCATTGCCTTTAGCCATATAAACGTGTACTTTATTTATATTATAGTATATGCATATGTAAATGCGCATGTATATATGTAGTTAGACCATCTACTTCCTCCTCAACCGACAAGTGTAATTATATTTAACAATAAATTTGGTACGCTAGCATATGTACGTATTTACATGAGTATTTAGATATACTCACAAATATTTTCTTTCAAGCCTTTGACAGTGAATTTTATCTATTTATTTTACCTATATCTACGAGTATATGGACCGCGTGAGTCTACAGTAGTATTACCAGAAACAGTCGTTGAATCCTAGGGACAGGAGCAATGCTACAGACCATCGCCGTCCACTTGGGGAAGTGGAGTAGCTTGTCAGACCTTTGTTGATGGCCGACTCCATATTTTCACCGAGTAACTTGTTAGGCGGCCGCCGTAGCCGAATGGGCTGGTGCGTGATTACCATTCGGAATTCACAGAGAGAACGTTGGTTCGAATCTCGGTGAAACACCAAAATTAAGGAAAACATTTTTCTAAAAGCGGTCGCCCCTCGGCAGGCAATGGCAATCCTCCGAGTGTATTTCCATGAAAAAACTCCTTATAAAAATATCTGCCATTCGGAGTTGGCTTAAAACTGTAGGTCCCTCCATTTCTGGAACAACATCAACACGCCAAACAACCAAAAAGGGTGTACGCACCAATTATATATATATATAACTTGTTAGGCATGCCAATACTCGTAGTAGTCCAGAGTCCCCTTTTAAATTATCACACGACTAGTAAAGTTCGAAAATTCATACATTCCCTGCTAGCGGCATCTATGTCTAAATTCTGGTTTCATAGGTTTCCTGATATGTGTAAACACGCTATTATAGTGCATTTTTGCCGCTAAAGCATAGTAATAAGCTCGCGTTTCAAGCGAAATGACTGTCAGAATCTATGCAAATAGCATTGCCGTGAAATATGAGTGAAATTTCGTATGTATGTATCTCATGACAAGATAGTACTCAGTTCACGCCGTGAAAACACCACGCAACATGCCATGCTGTTTAAAATGAGTGAAGGTAGTAGTCCGGTCAAATACTAATTTTTTATAGATATTTTTAAAGAATTTTTTTTTTAAGAAAATGAAATGTGATCGTTTTGATTTTATAGTTTGTTAGTTGTTATAGTTAAACTGATTATTATTCTGTAGGCTTGTCTGGCAAGTGCTACTTTCATTTTTTTCAGCCCTAACTTTCCATATTACAGTCTGGCTTGATTATTTTTCAAAAAAAAAAATCCCAGCACCTACCAGAATGACAAGCCTACAAAATAATAATCAATTTAACTTTTTCGTTTCAGATGTCTTGAAGAGCCAAAATCATCTTGACAAACCAGCTATCTTTTTTTTAAGACGCTTCCTTTGGTGCCACACTACTACAAAAAATACATTTGTCAAAAAAAAAATTGTTTTTGTATACTATTTGATGTCAATAATAACATACTATATAACCAAAAATATCTATAAAAATGAGTAATTGACCAGACTACTACCTGAAGTGCCTGAGTTCGATTACCTCGAAGATATGGTAGTTTTAAGCGAAACGTCTTCGCAAAGAGTGTGAGTAAATTTTTTTATATGTTTATACATATATTTTTGGGGCAATATATGTATGTATAAAAAACACTTTTCCATCCAAAATTTTCCAATTGCTTCTGGGGCGATGATCATTTGACAATCAATGTTGATAGCAACATTTCCCGGCTGTGAAGTTAGTGCTAAGCAAAGTAACTAAAACGGTCATAACTCAATGGCCACATACTGTTAATGCAAGTTATACATACATATATTTACTTCAAAGTTGCACATAAATAAATTGCACGTAAATATTTCTTAAGTTGTTGTGATGGGTCAATTGTTTTGTGGTTGAGAAATTGATAGAAATATCAAGCTAAACACTTGTCATACCAGTCAAACACCTGTCACTGAACATGAAGCAACAGAAAACAGGTAAGTTTTTAATTAAAAAAAGCCAGTGCATATAAACATTTTCTTTGAAATATAAGAATTTTCAACAAACCCCCAATAGCTTATGATGCGCATCCTTCGTTTATTTGTTTTAATTAAATTTTAATTACAATTGACTAGTGCCTAGTAATAAAAACCGAAAAGTAACGAAGAACTAAAAAGTGATAAGGATAGAAAACCACTGATAATTTTTTTTTTCATTGCTCACTCCACTCGGGAGCATAGGGCCTCGACAAGACTCCGTCTTGCGTTGGTTTCGTTAATCTATTTTTTTTTTGCTTTCTGGCAGGGTAGGTGATTAGCCTGCCGCTACCACTGATAACTAGTAAGTGATAACTTTTAGCTTTCGTTTCGCTTTTAGTTACTTATACGCACTGTACGCGTACTCGTATAATACTGAAATCTCGATAGGTGTTTCTAATAACCGGTTTTCTTAATTTTGTTAATAGTCTTTTGTAATCTTTTTTTTTTAATTTCGGAGCTCATTATTATTATTTTTTTTTTTTTTCTAAGCCGAAAATGCAATTTTTAAATTCGCCAGCAGCGTAACATAATTATTTTGTATACTTTCGAGGTAAGATTTAAATTTTATGGTGATACGAAAACTTCACTCTTTTTTTTTTTTGTTGATCTGGTAACTAAAAAAATGGTAAATATTCTATTTCACTGTTAAGAAAAACAAAACGCCGTTGCACGGTAGATAGAAGCAATGAAGTCATTTGTAGATTTTGTGGTGTGTTGGTAAATCGAATTTGCTTTAGTATATGATATTACGCATTTTTGAAACTAAAGTTGTTAAATAAAATGAGGTACAAATGATCGGTTCAATTGAATGGAGTTGTCAAATTCCCTTTGACGCATGGAATTATAGGATTATGAGAAATATATGCATATAGGGTGATGCATATCTTTGGCAGCAGTTATTTGTGATATGTAAATATTTTTTCTTCTACAGACTTTGGCAAGCTTAGCGATACGCAATTGACCAACCGGTAAAAGCGATCAAAAAGTTTTATGAAAATGGTAAGATGGGGACGTTACTAAAACGGTAACGCTATTAAGTTCAACGGTAAACATTATCGTGTCAAAGTAACAAACCTTTTATGACATGAATTAGATGGCATAGGCTAGGAAAATATCTGATTTCAACACGGCGCTGCCACTTATTATACAGCGTTTGAAACGATGCCCCTATTGTGATGGAATTTCCAAGGATGCATTATTCCACGAAACAATGAGGTCAAATTATCACCGAAATCTTGCGATTTCACACTTTGAACTTCTTTTTCTGGGGCAACATGAAAGGTATGAAAAATTAAATTATAAATGACAGTCGTAACCGAATGGATTGGTGCATGACTACCATTCGGAATTCATAGAAAACGTAGGTTCGAATCTCGGTGAAGCACCAAAATTAAGATAAAGTTTTTTAATTTTAATAGAGGTCGCCCCTCGGCGGGCAATGGCAAACTTCCGAATGTATTTCTGCCATGAAAAAGCTCCTCATAAAAAACAAAGAATCTGGTGTTCGGAGTCGGCTTGAAACTGTAGATCCCTCCATTTGTGGAACAACATCAAGACGCACGCCACAAATAGGAGGAGGAGCTCGACCAAACACCCAAAAAGGGTATACGTACCAATTATATGAATATATAAATGGCAGTCGTTTTTCATTTAATAGTCACATTAATTTCATTTTATCAAAATCATATTCTGTCTTAGGCTTTGTACGACGGAATACTCAAATTTTACGGACCCTCATACCCTGAAATTGCTGTTACTGTATTCTGGGTTGGAATATGCCGCCTTTATTTGGAGGTCATACCATACATTTTTAATTGACAGGATCAGAGATGTCTCTGAAATGTGTACCAAGATCAGTAAAATTTTCTCATCTTATCCCATCTTACACACACACACATCACGTTTGCTTTGATCAGCTTATGAGAGCCATACTGGCCAGCTTGGCCCTCGATGCAATGCTTAAACGGCGGTACCGCATGGCAAACTAAAGCTACACAGGTCGGAGTTAGGGTTTAGTACGTAGGTGTACTATTTCGCAAGTCCAGTTGCACCTTTAGCGATCAGTATGAATCGTACATGCCGTCCATGTTGACGGTATCTATGTAAGATTCCCCCTTCGGATTAAAAAAAAGAAAAAATAATAAATAAAATTGATCAGCTTGAAGTCTTTAAAGGTGGAAGATCGATTTTTTCTCCCTCATTTGTTTTCAATATTATTAAGGGTGACATTGACTGCTCATTTCTGCTTCAAAGTATTAATTTTCTTACACCTCGCAGAATTCTACGTAACGCTCTTGCTTTCTATTTAAATAAGTTCAATACAAATTATGTTCGTAATGCTCCGATTGAACAAACACTTCGTGAATTTAAAGAGATCTGAAATGCTAGTTAGCTAGATTTCTCAGTTTCAAAGAAAGAATTTTCTGTGCTATTGAACTCTATCTTTTAGTTTAGTTAGATGTAAGTTTGTAATTTAGTTGTGGATATAACTTCATTATTCTCTCATTTTAGTAGTCAGTTTGAAAACATGTTTTCTTGACCTCTTCAAATAAAAAAATAAAAATAAACATAAACGATATGCAGCTCGAACTATCCCACGCCCTACTCGTTAAAACATTAAACGGTAGTACTGTTCTGAACTAGAGTGAGCTAAGACAAATGCGAGTTGTTCTTCGGAATTCAAGGCATGTGAAGCCTGTCAATGAATACAAGCCTACAGGTCACAGAATTAAACAGAACGCCAAACCTTAACACAATTTCAAATTGAATGCGCCAAAATCTTCATTGCTTTGCCTTCAACAAGCAATGACAAATCAAATGGAAGCACTTTTACTCCTAAACTATGCAAAACAGACAGAATTCGTTACCAGTCTTCGCGCGACTCTCTAGCATTCGTTAATTCGATCGGAATTAAATCACGATATGTGAGTTCCATATTTTTTGCTTGTATTTGTTTCTTGTTGTTTTTTGTTTCGAGAAAAACCTCCATATGCAGCCTGACACGCGATATGCGCGACAAGTATAATATTATTCTAGTTCACAGCAAAAGTGAAAGCAAAATACATGGCAGCTGCTGGGACAGAAGGTTGGCAGGAAGGTCCACGCTCTCCAACTCATACTCCAAGGAATTGCATCTACTTTGAACTTAAACACACACACACGATAAGTGAATATGCTACTTAGTATAGGTTAACAATAAGTCTATAGTAACAGACACCGCGCCACCAGACTGCACGAGCGCAAAGAGATTGCGGTGACGGCAGCGGCGCTACTTGGGCATACTCCGCGACTCCAACGGTCTCGGCGGCACAATCGCACAGCTCGATTCCTGCCATACATAGCTACAGTTACAACTCAAGGCGCAAGGCGCACGCCACCGCACGGCACCGCACCATACCGCAAACACGCTTATGAAGTTTAGCCCTCGTGCTAGCGGTGCTATGGTTGATTTTGTTTGATGCTTGGAAAAAACAATCGCTCACTCGCCAGTTCATTCAGTCCTTTGATGGCGGCGAAACGACTTTGACGCGCTCAAAGTCCTTTCACATAAAAATTAAGCAAATACGATAAAAAGCGTGGCGAATATTGGAGTGCGAGTGCGAGTGCGAGTGCGAGTCATCGGTGCGCAGTTGGTTGTGCGTTCGTTAGTAAAACGCATAGTCGTAAAGTCAGTGAAGAAGTCTGGAAAGCGCTTAAGCTAAATGAAGCTACTTGTATAGTTAGCATATTAGAATAGTCCCAGGCTAGCAATACTATATGAAGGGGTGCAGTGTAGGCTAGCGGTGGTGCTGGTGTGTGACGTCGTCTAACTACTGCTGCAGTCTCTCTCTGAGCAGTAATTTGATCGGTGAATTCAATTGACGTAATTACAATAATCCAAGAATTATAATACAATGTAATAAAACTTAATTTAGTATGGTGGACAAATTGTAGTTCAAACTAAGGAACGAAAGTTCGTAAGTCCATGTGGAGGGGCTTGCATATAAACGGAACGTAAATTAAAATTAAAAAAATATATTAATTTTATGCGGAATGCGAAAACCACATCTACTACACAAAATAAGAAAAAAATGGTATTAAATTTACTCAAAACAAAAAGACTCAACCAAATTGGCAACTATGTATGTAATGTGTTTTTCGCGTGCTAACTATGATGTGCAAGTCTTGCGAAATTATAACCGTAATTATTGTTTCCGGACAGTTTTTGACAGTTCGCAAATCCCAGTACGAATCAAAAACTTTGAAACCAAAACGCAGTGCTCAGACATGAGAACCAATAAAACATTTTCACATTAGAAAAGAAAGAAAAAATAAAGTAATTAAAAAATTGTTAACAAAAAACAGCAGCAATGGAAATTAATGATATATCATTAAAAAACTAAATTTAAAAAAACGTGGTATGAATAAAAAAAGAAAAAAATATAATAATAAAAATAATAGGAGTAAAATTAAAAATACTACGAATAACAAAAACAATTTAAAATGAACCAACGGTTAGGTTAGGTTGACCTGGCTAGCTGAAAGCAATCACATAGACCTCTGTGCTACCAGGTGGAGCTTGACCCAAAAACTAAAACCAAAAAATATGAATGGCATAACAAAGTAAATAATACAAACAAAATAATAACCCACAAAGTATATGTAAAAATGAGATGAATAAAACAAACTGATTATAAAAACCATTATGATTAATCAAGGAAAAATTAAAAATTATTTCAATAACAAATAATAATAATAAAACAAACAAAATAATAAAAATGCAAAAACAAAAACATTTAAAAATTATAAGATCAGCAAAAATGATAATACGAATGCGATCAAATTAAAAAATTAGTAATACAAATTTATTTGAAAAAAAAATATATAAAAAATAAAAAAGTAATATAAATGAAAAATGCATAAAAATTATTTAAAAATTAACGAAACACAATTATTAAAACAGCAAACGACATATAATATGTATAATAATACAAACCACAAACAATAAAGTAATAACAACACAAAATTGTATACAATAAATAAAAAACAACAAAACAGTAAGATTAAAAAAACATAATGAAATATTCAAATAAAAACAAATACGTAAACCATATGAACAACAAAAAATCAAATAAAAGAAGTACAAATTTATTAAAAAAAAAAATAATAATATAAAATGCAATAAAATATTATGAATAACATTAAAAGGGTATTAAAAAAATATAAAGATATTAGAATAACAAGAACAACAAAAAATTTAACTAATTATATGAATACCAAAAAAATTAATATAACACAAATGTATATAAAAAACTTACATTTTGTTAATAAAATAAATAAATAAAAATAAATAAAAAACTAAGCTGGTACAAATTTATTTTACATTTACACACAATACGAACATAACTAGATGGGAAATAACAAAAAAAATTTGACTACGGCTTGGAAACATGCGACTAACACACGAATATCTAATAAAAGAAAGACGTAAAGATCTGCAAATACTACAATACCTCAGCTCCAAACATCAAACACATCCTAGATGACTGTACACATTTTACAAGCCACAGAAAATCACTAAACAACACAAAACCTACTGATTTACTCTTAAACAATTCTACTGAGAACATTAACACTAACACTCTACATACATACGCATATATGTATATGTACACATCCAGTATATTAGCTATAAGCTTATTGTATTTTATAGTTAAATGTTAATACAATTGTCAATAAAAAAAATAAATAAATAAAAAGAAAAATAGTAATTAAAAAAGTAATAATAATGAAAAACTTAATAAATATTATTTATAGCCAAAACAAATGAAATAAAAAATAGGTACCACTCTGGCACTCCCCAAGTAGCACTAAATCGCCATTTTGTTACTAATATAAGACCTCAGATATCTGTCTGTCTCAAATGACTTCATTGCTTCTGTCTGCCAGAAGGCAGATATCTACAGTCAGCCGGAGCTGTTGATGTAATGGAGAAGCTTGATGGGATTTAGATTTGCGCACTGTCCCAGAAAAAAATTATTTAAAATAGATATACAAATATATGAATGATATGAACAAAATAAAGTAAAAACAACAACAAAAACATAAACAATATGAATAAAAAATTGTAATATAAATAGTAAGAAAATCAAATATAAACAAATTTCATTTAAAAAAATATGTCAATAAAATATTATTTATAACAAAACAAACAAATTAAAATAAATAACGAGAAATAAAAAGTAAAATGATTAATAAGCAAAAATTAAAAATTAGCTAAGATAAGAAAAAACTAATATGAACAGCAAAAAATAGAAAATATCAATTAAAAGTTGAGCAATTTATGTATATAAATAACCAAATATTACATAAATAACAAGAAAATATAATTAAAAAAAACATATTAATTAAAAAAAGTAATAAAAAAAATTCCAATAAAATATTATGTGTAACCAAAACAAAAAAAATTAAAAAAAATTTAATTTTTAATAACAACAAAAAATAAAAAAAATTAAATTTTTAATAACAATACATTACGCAAAACCAAAACAAACAAAAAGGTTATATGAATAACAAAAAAAATTTGTAATAACAAAAACTAATATGAATATGAATACGCCTAATAAAAAAATAAATAATATGAAGAAAATAAATAAAAACACTTTAGCAAACCGTAACAAATGAAAATAGTATGCGTAACAACAAAAAATATAGATACTCTCGTTACGAAACATATGCCGCGATACGGAACTTAAGAAAAACAGAAAACGTCATCATCATTACTATTATCAATACTAAGAGTGGGTGAAATTCAATCTTTGCGTATGCGCAATAACGTAAAGTTGTGGTGGCTGTGCGGGGTTTACAGTGCGCGACTTTAGATTTCATACACTGGCGGACATTGGGGCAGCTGAGAATCATAGCTGTTTTGTTGCATAAGAATACACACATATGTGCATATATATATATGCGGAAATCTCTTCCTATATACTCATAATAAGTACGTATGTAAGTAATATTAAGTGAATTTACATAAAGGATGTCCCCGAGCTTCGAGATATTTTCGAGGTGATAGTGCATGCCATGAATCAGGTGCAAGCATATGTATGTGTATATGTATATGCAGATATTAATAACTGTCATCATCAAGTGCAATCCAGGCCGCACTCAAAACACAATCCTTCATGTGAAGTAAAGTCCTCATTAGTCCTGTTTTAGGTAACCAAATCCACGTGCTTCCAGCCCATAAAGGCATAGTTCCCTCAAAAAGAAAAAAAAACAAAAAAAAAACTAATGGGGCCCCACGAGCTTATATACAGTGGAACTATAATACTAGCCATCAAACAAGAGCTTAAGAAACACAAGAGATTACGGAGAGAATTACACTCGAATCAAGCAACGGAAACCACAGGGAAAGGGTACAAAGGATGGCCTCTATGGGTGGAAAAACCTTTTCTATTATTTCGGTTTTCGAAACAGGGTCATACCGATTTATAGTCACGCACAAACTCATTCCGTGGCGTCGGCGTCAATATACGCTTACACTTTATTTAGTGTTTGGCTGAACTCCTCCTCTAAGTAGTGGTGTGTCTTGATGTTTTTCAACAACAGTTTCAAGCCGACTCCGAACGGCATATGGTTTTTTATGAGGAGCATTTACATGAGAGGTTTGCCATTGCCTGCAGAGAGGCGACCGCTATCGTATTACTGTTTCATGCCCGGAGATTCGAACCTGATAGTCCAGCATGAATCCATTCGGCTACCGCAGCGCCGTGCATCTGCCGGCTTAAAAATATAGGAACTTCCATTTGTAGGTCAACGCTCAGATGCATAAGCATGTGAATGTACGGGTTTTGGCTTCATCGGATCTAGAACTTATCGAACTTTCAGGTAAAACAACCGATAGCTGAAGATATTTTGAAGAGGTTTTCTAGTATTGATTCTGCTTCTAGTTTCAGAGTTTCTTTTATGTATTTTGGCTGACCGTCGCGCGATCAAGCCGGAATTATTCTGCATAAGTAGTGTTCTCAAATCGTTTTCTAGTAATATACGCACATCTTCAATAGATCGTGCAAGATCTTATGTTTCAGTAAGTGGTCTAACTTTGACTGGACTGCTTCCTGATGGCTTCCAAGTATGATTTTCTTGGAAATTTTGTGTGCCAGTACCTTGTTTTTTTTTTTGCATATCTCTTATCAACATTACCAATTTTTTACTGATCTTTCAATCCCAGGACCTTCGTTAATAATTTCTACACAAGGACAAGTTCGCATTTGCTACCTCCAGGAGGCTTAAACCTGGAAATCTTCAACGCTCATAAAAGTGTATCTTCAACAAAAAATTTGAATGTTAAAATAATGTGCCAGATTCTCTCTCATATCAGACTAGGTTAACCGCAATATTTAAAACAAACGAAACCGAGTTTCCCTTCAGGCTTTAAACGCAAAACGATAGTCCGCCTTAGCTGAGCAATTGGCATCAATGCTGCTGCTGCTGTTCATGCTATAGCCTATACATACATATGCACACCTGCAGTCGATCCAAGACATTTGACGCATTCACTACCGCATTGCATTGATTTGTGCGTTAGACCTTATTCACTACTACTCGGCCATGCTAATTAAATGTGGAGTTCCAAATACACCGCCATGCTTCACAAATCCTTCTTAGAATACTCGTTGTTTTGCTTGCTGTTAGCAACTTAACTAACAGCAAGGCTTGTAAAAACAGCCTACTCTAGACCTTGCTGCAGGGCTGCAATAAGCAGCAAGTAATTGGCGAAACAGAGCGAAAGAGAGGGAAGAACCCCAACAGTGCCGTATCGTGATGCAAAATTTTAAATATAGCAGTGTGCTATTGATTTTGTATAATGTGTAGAAGGTTGTTGCGGAACTATCGGAATGACGACTATGCCAGTGGGTAAAGCAACAAAAACATAACATAATAATAATACAGAAGTGAGGCTAAATAGTACCAAGGAAAATGTTGTATATTTTTTTGCCAAGAATGGTATGTGAGATAGTCGTAGAAAAAACTGTCACAAAAATTGTGCACGCCAACGATAAATATCTATGCTAATAATGCCTGTTTAGTAAGAATGCATTGAAGAAATGTCGTGATTTTGTGAGTGATTTAACGGACTTTTATTTGAAGCTAAAAATGATGGACTTGTGAAGTGAAGGGATTTCTAAGAAACTAATTTAAAAACTTTTTTTTCTACCAATAGCATTTTTCATATGAAATGGTCAGCCTAGTTGGTTGAGACTCGAAATGATATTAAACTTAATAATATTATATTCATATTATACGATCACGATTGAAGAAAGATAAAAAGTTCATGAAAATACGAAAGTTTCAGAAATAATAAAAGTCGTATTTACTTCATCTTCTTCAGGTCCTTAATCCCTCATGGGAAATAAGGCATCAACCACGCCTGCGCGCCACCTTTAATTGGTTCCAGCTCTTTCCGATGCTTCCAGCTTTCCTTTCAACTGTTCGCCTCCAAGTTTCCCTTGGTCTACCAGGCTTGCGATCAATACTCGAGAGAGGGTTCCACTACAATGCCTTTCGTGCAATCATGCATCATTTTTGCGTGGGATGTGGCCAATCCGTCCCCATTTTTGGCATTTTATGAGCATTTCAACTGGCGCCATTTGCGCCTTTTTTCAGTAGATCTGAGTTCGAGATTGTTTGGGCCGAAAAATGAGGAAGATGTTCTTCAGGCAGCGATTTAAAAAAAAACCTGAAGGCTCGTAGTGATGGATTTTGTCACTTTCCATGTACAGCAAGCATAAAGTATTATAGAACCAAAAGCAGCTCTGAGGTATCCTCGTCTTATTGTTCCTCTAGAGGCACAGTAAGCGCCTAAGGGATTTGGGCCGAGTTCAACAAAGCATACCAGACAACTTTTCTTCCCCGTACTAATTGGCGCCACTTAGAAACACCAAGCGAGGCGAAATATTTTTTTCCACTTGATATTTTTAATACAGAGCATGCCTTCCTCTTCCCCTACCACAGCTAGGTCGCATCTCATCGAAAACTTCCATGGTTAGATCCTTTGTATACATTCGTCGTACGACATGACTGAGTCAGCGAAGAACTAAAACTTTATTCACTGCACTGGGTCTATGGGGTTGCAACTCAAACAATCTTTACGAGCATCAGATTAAATAAATAAGAAAAAGAGAGTCATCCTACCTCAAACTTCACTCTTTTTCAAACGACTCTAAGCTAACTTTCCCAATTCTTATTGAGCTAGTGATTTTCTGCATCGACATTTTACACAGCCATTTGGGTTTTTCGTGGATATAGCGCTCTCGCTGTGTGGCAGCGTAGGCTATGTCTCTTCGTAAAAGTTACTTTTTTCTTGGCATACCGAAATCCGATTTCTTCTTCGTGCGAGTAGTTTTGCAGAGCAAAGCTCTCTGATCAGCTGAAAGACCTGCTGATTGTCTCTTCGGATAGCAAGTGTTCGATGTCGAGGCTATCGTGTCATATTAGAACCACGATTTTTACTGCATTGATGAGTGTCTTTGCCGGTCTTGTCTTTACCTCGGATCGTATCTTGGGCTCAAAGCATAAAAATCGATTTGGTTTAGAACTTCTTGAACAGAATCCATAGCTTTCGCTACGTAGGTTGAGTTTTCCAACTATGGGATGGAATATCCCTTACCCGCCCAACCTGATGATTAAGTCGTCAATACAGATTTTTATATCGGGATGGGGGGCGCGTTCATAAGTAAGCTCTGAGCCCTCATAGAAGTGACCTTTGTTCTTTCAGTATTTCTCTTCCACCGGGGTATGGTAACAAATGAACGAAATGTTGAAGAATCTCGCTTCAATACAAATTGTGGCAGGATACTCGTCCACTGGGGTGAACGTAAGTGCTTGGCGACGTTCATATCGCAAATCCGGACACCGAATTTTAGTGATGGTGATGGCAGTGTTTGCTTTAACCAGAGCATCGACCAATCGGAAAAAGAGACATTATTCATTATGGAACCGAACATTCCTATCTATAAACGGACTTTGGGCTCAAATAATGTAGAAAAAATAGTAACGACTAAGAAACTGACTGGGAAGGAATTTAGGACCTCTGAGCGTGTTCTGATTCATATCCTTTGTATGTTCATGTATAAATACTTTGGGTATTCAATATATAAATAAAAACAAAAAGTACAAACGAGAAAGACCCTCACTGCTCTTTTAAATTTGATAAAGTTAGCCTTGTTAATCTATCTCCCGTAAACTCTGAGAAAAGTTGAGAAAAGGAGTACCCAAGTTTCTGAACTTAAACCTTAAGCAAGAATTGTCTACTTCTCTTGCTGTCATACAGCTGCTGCAATTCGTTGCAACTGTATAAATCACCAGTAACTATTTTAGAGGCCAACGAAGTCCCAGCTTTGCTTGATAAGCCTTTGCTACTTCTAGTTGATTTCCAAGTATCGACAAATAAATAAAGAAAGTAATTGAATTTGTGGAACAACATCAAGACGCACACCACAAATAGGAGGAGGAGCTCGGCCAAACACCTAACAGAAGTGTACGCGCCAATTATTTATTTATTTTTTTTAATTGAATTTGTTGGTTTATTATTACATCGGCCTTGAGCTCAAAAGGTAAAAATACGAAAACTGAATATTTATATATAAGTATATATTTATACCTACCGCTCCATAGTGAAGCAAATGGCCATTTAAAAGCCATTAAAACAGTTTAAATTATAGATCACTCAAGACAATTATTATTGGTATCTTACTTATATATCTTACTGCCTACTATACCCACTTCTCCTCCCCTATTTGTGGTGTGCATCTCAATGTTTGCCATAGTCTGCCGAGGACCGACCGCCAAAAAAACATTTTCTATTCTACCTCTCCAACCCATTCGACTAGGGCGACCGCTGTTCGATCTAAACTGCTGTAAAATTCACCTTGGCAGCACTGAAGTTTGCCAGTTTCAAAATATCAGCAGCAACCCTCGTACATGTTTGTTTTATAGTTCTTAATTGTATTCGAGCGCAATTATCTAAATGAAATACTATAATTTGTCAAACTTAATAAAAAGCAACTCGCTGCGTTCAAAATTTATTAATGGACAAGCGCATGATTTAGTATATTCTCAATGACCTTGAAATTAATTTATATACAACTCATGCGTTTATGCGCACAGAAGCAAATCTAAGGTTTTGATTGCTTGGTATAAATATTTTGGTAATTAAAAATTGTCTTTTGCCTCAGCTTAGGGTAAGTATATATGTATTTAAGTGCGTAAGCAAATTTTTGCAAATTTTAGGTAATTCTTTTTTACTCGATAATTTTTTAGAAGTAATGGTTATAAATCGTTGGTTCGAATCTCGGTGAAAGCAAAATTAATAAAAAACATTTTTCTAATAGCGGTCGCCTCTCGGCAGGCAATGGCAAACCTCCAAGTGTATTTCTGCCATGAAAAAGCTCCTCATAAAAATATCTGCCGTTCGGAGTCGGCCTGAAACTGTAGGTCCCTCCATTTGTGGAGCAACATCAAGATACACACCACAAATAGGAGGAGGAGCTCGGCCAAACACCTAACAGAAGTGTACGCGCCAATTATTTATTTTTTTTAATGGTTATAAATCGATAGAGATAGAGATAGAGATAGAGAGAAAGATAACGATAAAAATGAAATTGAATAAAAAAAACTAATGAATTTACGATGATAAATCACCCTAGAAATTTTCGTGACTAAGCCAAAAATGCCTCTAGTGCGAATCTAACTACACTTGTCAGCTAGTAGACTCTTTAAGTCGTATTTGCTGTTTTCAAATAAGAATATATATTTCCAAACCAAATATGTGTGATTTAAAAAAACGGTCCTTATGTACGAGGTTGGATTAATAAATCCCTGACTATCCCTTAAGTATCATTTATTTTTCAACATAGTCTACTTTTCGCCCGATACACTTAATCTGGCATTTCTCAATATGTTTTATGCCCTCTAAATGCAATTATATAATTTCTCGAGGTCCTCAAAAGAGCCGCTTGCTCCATCGATGGTCTTATCCAAGTATCTTGCCGGGGTGCCATTTTCGTGTTTCGAAACAGAAAATAAGGATAAGACAGCAATTCGTAATCTGTTTTAAGGAAGTCTGCTATAGAGATCGTGTATTTGTGCGCTGGTTCATTCGCTTAATGTGAGAGATTTTCTTTCCCTATCTTCCAAATGGTGTTGGAGGTGGCCTTTCAAAGTCGAGTCCAATAGTTCTTGATCTCTGCTATTTTGTGGAGAATTCATTAATCTACGTATTTTCTCCGGCCGTGGAACGACGCAAAAACTTACTGCACACCGCCAAACGCACCATCGAAATTATCAAGCGATTGCATTTGCTGTTAAATGTTAACAAATGCGATCTGTTTTTCATATCCAAATATTTATGCAAACAGAAATTGTTGATCTACGTGATATGGTCGTGGCCTCTCGAAGTTTGTGCACCCTCACTCGCTAAGCTCTTAATATTATACCTGTATCATGGATTTTATCGACCAATTTTGGTGTGGTTAGTTCAACTGCGCGACCAGAAATATCCGCGTACTTTATGCTAGATCAGCGCCACAAAAATTGAGTGAACCAACGCTGGATGGTTCTAATAAGAAATTAAGAGTTTCTTAATACTTTTCAAGCTTTGTTTTGGGTTCGCGTGAAGCGTTAATGTACCCAAGAAATTTACTTTTCCAATTTTTGCGAAAATACTCGAAGATTTTGGCCTTTACAGCAAAACTCTTTTGCAGACTAGTCAGAAAATTAGATTGGAATCTTTTAAAATAATCTTCTTGGATTTGAGATGCCAATGTCGTCTGTTTAAATTTTCAGTAATTGTTGGCACACCCTCGTGGATATGTTGACACTCATCAAGGTGTTCGTCTCTGCACGATATCTAACGTTTTAGGCGGTCGCGCTTTTATTTATTAAAACTGTACAGCTTGAACAACAACAAAAGATGCTCACTAGTTCGCTCTGTATACACAGTATAACAACACACACACACTCTAACAAAATTCAATACTTAGGCCGGATGCAGTTAAATATGCGCGATGTCCACTTTTTTCCACCATTCCTTCAAGTAAATTGGAATTGATAAAACATTTTTGATGTGAGCGTGAGATATCCAAAGTGTCATTGTCAGTGTCGTACGCCGACTGTCGTCGTTCAACAACAACAATGCGCGTTGATCTATAGCAATTGTATTGCCACACGTTGCGTTTGTGCCTGCTGGCATCAGAAGCAAATAAAAACAAAAAAAAATTAAAAATGTTACCTACCACCACATATGCCGGTCACTTTATGCCACTGGATCCGCTACACAGCAGTAATTCATATTTTTTATAATTACTGTGTTTTTCTGTGCGGTTTTTTGTCTTTTTTTATTTTGTTTTGTTCTAGCTTTACGTATCTATGTATGTATGGTATATTAATTCTTCCGCGCTGTGGTTTTCAAGCGAGCATTAGGCAAGTAAAAATGTGCGTATGTATGTGTGCAACCATCATTTTGCATTTCAGTATAAGTTTGAATATGTTATCCGACCACCATGCAGTATCATGCCATACCATTCCCCACAGAGAGGTGAAATGCGAGGCGGCATAATTCGACATACGGTATACAGCATTTGCTTACTCGAGTGAATGAATGTTCAAATGAAAGGAGATATCAGCGGTCAGTATGTATGGGTATGAATGTGGATATTTGAGGGTATGCGATGGAGTCAAATGACAATGGAAAATCCCTGCAAAAATATTTAACCCAATCATAGTCACATATACACACGCATATGTATGTATGTATGCACATCAACTATTGCAATCAACATGAATCTGCGTTTTCCCGCTCATTATTTCTGAAGTGAGAATGGGAGATCTCACATATAGGTACACGCATACTTACATATACTAGCGTGCTTGTGTGTGAAAAGCTATGCAAATCCAAGTCAAAGCAGTTGTCATTAATAATACTACATTTGAATGTACATATGTTTGCATTTATTTACATTAGCAACCGCTTTGAAAGCTTGCCACAAAAATGTTAAGAAGGCGCACTTACTTGCTTATTAAATTTTCATTACACATTTAGGGGTTAGTGTGGGTGTATAAGTATAATAATTATTCATAGCACTCATAACCAAATCGTAAGCCTGTCAACAGTGAAATATCCTGACAAAATTATATATCAAATCATATGCCACAGCCAAATTCATTCAAATGACTCATTTCTACGCTTCTTACTGCGAATAAAACATAACTTCGTTGATGTAAAATGTCCGATTACGTGTCAAAGTTCATAATTCTGAGCAGCCAATTTGTTTTCGAATACCATTACCTTTATTGTACATTCACATGTATGTATGTGTGCAATTCTAATAGAGAGTTATACAGGATTATTGGCAAAACATATGGGCAATGTCACGGCCATGAAATGCTTTTAGTCAGCATTTAGTAAAAGCAAAAGTATGAGTGCTTATGTGCAGTTAGAAAATTAGAGCATTGAGCTTTTTATGACTACTTATTAGACTTTTTATTTACCGTTTTTTCGAACAAAATTAAAAAAATAGAGTTCCACTATACTAAAGTACTACAGGTTTTGGATATTTATTTATTTATTTTTTAATTGAAATTATTTTTTTATAAAAACATAGTTCAATCCATAACAAATACCATATTAATATAATTTTCATGGTTTATACAAAATTTATAAAAAAATCGACGCCTTTTCATAAAAATTTCAAACTTTTTAACCAGATTTACAAAACAAAATCCAGTATGCAGTTTCATACCCTTCTCAATTTTAATATAATAAAGTCCAAGTTTAAAGTGGCTCAGAGCTCTCATTGATTTTTGATCAATTTTTCCCGGACAGTGTTGCGCGTTTTCTCTTCATCTAACAAATGCACGGATTGTTTCCCATGCAGCTCTCGCTGAACTAACTCGTGGCCCACTTCTCCAAAAGCCAACCAAAGGCTGCCCAATAATGATAAATTGTAAGGTTTAGCCATCCAAAGTACACTTGTGAGAATAACTTCGGCCGCCACGTCATCGAGGATTCGGTAGCAGATTTCTACCAGCTATCCAGCTTGTTTACACGGCAACGAAGTAACATGGACGAAGGCTGCGTTGATTTTTCACGTATATTACCAACACAATTTGAGTTTTTTCGTAAACTAACCGCTGTCATAACCTCGGATACGTCAGCAAATCAGCTGATTCCTTCAAAATGGCTGAAAGCCAATTAAGAGCCTTATGTTGGCCACATCTCTGCATTCTGTATTGGGGAAGGCGCTCTTATCCTCTTACCCACGAACTTATGAGTAGAATATCATGAAATTTTAACAGCTGTCTTTTAAAGGTACTAACTAAAAAAAAGGTGAATGCAATAACAGTAGTGCCATCTATATGTTAGTCCCGGGAATTGTCAGCCCATGTGTGATTTAATTAAGAAGACTGGTTTAAATCAATTATCACAGATCCGCTCTGATCAAGTAATCTGTCATTTGTACATTGTTTTCCTGAGAAGGAGTCTTAAGTATTTCGAAGTCGAAACTTGTTTACCTGAGAGATTTCCATGCATGCAGCCGTCCAAAAGGTGCTTAACTATTAATGTTGACAGGGTGCAGTACCTGCAGCGAGGTGGCCTCTCACCATTTAAAATGTGCGAGTGTTTACCGATTGTGTGTCTAATGCGAAGCCGGAGGAAGGCAGTCATGTGCTCGGTACGGCATATGGCGCGATAGTTGGGTTGAAAGCCTGTTGTATTAAAACCGCAGTTCTTTCCGCTTCAAAAAAATTATAAATTAGTCTGTAGATGAAGTTGCTCACCATACAATCAAAGGTGTGCAATGGCTCCATTGCTGCAACTTTAGCTTTTTGGTCGGCAAACTGGTTCCCTTTAATGCCAGCGTGGCCGCGAATCAACACTATTTTTACTCTGTTTTGATGCTCGATTAATATTATATAATATGTATGTACATATAATCTGTCGGTTTCTCTCAAAATCGCCTTTTCATGATTTTCTTAATAGTATCTACGCTTTGCTCTTTATTTTAGTAAATTTTGAATTTAAATCGGGAAACCCTTTTGCTGTGGAGTCGCCCCTACCACCCTTGAAAAATAAACTTAATTTTCAATTATTAATGTATGCACAAATCATGTAAAGAAAAAGTACAGGCTTATATTGACTTTTTAGAAATTTTTTCTTGGCCAATTTTTTTAATGAAATGCCTTGTTATGGTTGTCGAAAAATATCATTTTAGATGCTAAAAATAACTGCGCAGTCAATGAACAAAGTAAAGTAATGAAGAGTGAGCGGCATAAATGGGCATTGTAGTGAATTAAAAACAAATAATTTCTTGAACGAAAGCTCATACAGCTACACATAGAAGACAGCGCATTACAAAACTAGTTTGTACTAAATATAGTTACATACATTTCCTTTACTTATGAGTGCATAATTAGTTTATTGATCAAATTGATAATTTTATATAATAACCCTTTTATAATACAAGGTGGCGCAAATTGAAACACCATATCGGAAGACATATAATTTTTACAAATGGAGTCGTACGTCAATCACGAACGAACAGCTGCAATATACAAACAGACCAGCAACGAAGCGCGTAAAGGTCAAAATAAAGATTTCCATCACTCAAAATATTTTTTTTATTTTAAAAGCAAGATTAAAATTATTATTCAAATATTAAAGTGGATGATTAATTTTGTGCCACCTAGTATGAACGCAAAACAATAGGAAAAAAAAGTTATTTATAATTAGAAAATTCCACTTTGAAGCGCTGACATCCAATGGAAAGTTTTCAAGAAATTATATTCTCATACATAAGTGCTGCTGAACATTTTTATTAGGTATATTGAAAATGGAATGCCATATATCTACATAATTCCACTTGAACTTAGACATATACTTCTCTGTCTATAGAAATTCATATACAATAATTTTACATGGAAGTAAGTCGACTTAAAAATGCGACCATATGCATGTACATACATATAGAATCAATATCGGATGTTTTGCAATCAATTGAGTTTTTCCATTAAATTTCCTATAACGATTTTATCTAATTCTATATGGATGTAATTCTATATGAACAGGGGAAGCATGCATGCGGATGTTTAAGCACATTAGAGTGTACCCTATTTGCCGAACTAATACAAACAATTCAGTGCAAAAAATGCGTTCCAATGTTCAATTCAATAAAAACTATAGACTTTTAACATTCAACGTCCATGCAATGTTACTAATACGCTATGGTGGGCTGTGAGCTTACATCTACGGCAATCTAAAAATATGCATGCACACATCTCTCTTGCACTTTATTGGCCTTTTGACCAGAGATGGTCTCAGGTCATTCATTTGATACAGTTTATCATACGGTGTTGGAGTCCCATGAACTCACTGTTCCTCTATATACTTAGAAAGGGTGATCAATTTAGAGGTATGGGATTTTAAATTAAAGCAAACTAACGAAAATTCAAACTGATTGGGTAATCTTTATTATTTTTGTGTAGAACCATTCATGACATTTATTTTTCAAAGATAATCTCTTTCAAACTTTGCATACCCCCACAAATAAAAGTCCGAAGGTGTGAGATCACACGATCTTCGTGGTCAATCCACTTGTGGAGAGACGAGACGAAAGATAAATTGCTCACCGATACGACGACACAATAAATCCGTTGCTTCACAGGCTGTATGAGAAGTTTGGCCGAGCTTATCCTTCTTTTAGTGGTGTACGCCACGATTTTCGAACTACAGATATGAAAACATAAATTTAAATCCGCGAGGAATACAGTCTCCAAGTGATGCCCACAGAGAAAACCCATCACCAAAAAAAAAAACAATGGCAGCATGCACGTCTGATTTGGGGGTGCAGAATTTATGTTTATATGAAAATAATTCTACAACTAAAACTTTGATGATGATGATAAAACTATAGGTCCTCAATTTGTGGAAAAATATCAAGGCGCATACCACTAATAGGAAAAGAAGCACGGCCAAACACCCAATAAAGGGTGTAGCGCAAAAAAAATAGGCATGGAATCGGCTACTTTCAAGTAAATAAATATTTAAAGTAAAACAGTTTATTTGAAGTTAAAAAGTGCGCCGGGTGTACAAAATTCGAGTACAACAAAAGTTGAAAAGAGGGTAGTAAATTTGAAGTGAATAAATAAATATAAAAATAGGGTTTATTTGAAGTTAAATGCGTGTTGTTTTTTAAAATTCAGTTACGTCTGAAATCAGACTATTCTAAGCTTGTTTTTTCTTGTTTTTTTTTAATATGTAACATTGAAATATTACTATTTTCGTCTTTTTTTTTTAATTTTGTAATCTTGATCATGAGATTCTTTTTGTTAGGCATTTTTCTTAGCGTTTTTGCTCAAAATGATCTATAGTTTTGATTATGTTTATGTTCATATATATTCGCCCCACTCTAATGTGTATTCCTACTTGCATACACACTTGCATATGAGCTTGGTAACTGGTGATATTTACTTAGCATAATCGTCACAGGAAGTGTGTAATATAACAAAGAAATACCGCTAATTACCTCCAAGTTCAATTTATGTATGGCTAAAATGAGTGACCGACAAAACGCCCAACGGTTATAAGTCATATTCATGCACAAGCCTTTATATACAAGCTCTTGCATATAATTAACTAAGAAAACCTAAAAAATGATAGTAAAAGAGGAAAGAAAGAAAAAGAAATGTGACTTGAAAAGGTTGTGTACTTAATAAAAAAAAGAAAAACCAAAAAAAATTTAAGGCGTGAATTTTTGATTTGGAGATGTTATTGGCAGGTGAATGGCACCTCCTTTAATGGTCTTATAAATGGCTTAAGGCCAGCTGTTGGTTAGTCATTCGCAATAGAATTTATATATGTTTTAATATAAACATATTTTCACACATACATTTTTTAAATTAAAGTTCACTGCCTCCATACCGAAAAAATACATCTACTGAGCTATCGGTGGTTTAAATGTAAGTGGCACGCGACACGCTATAAGCGCACAGCCTCCTCACTCTCTAGATTTTTCGCGGCATATTAGTATCAAACTAGACTGCTTTCCTACTAAGGTAGATGTATTTATCACGCGTTTGCTGGAAAAGTGTTGTAATACAAAAAACTAAATTATTGGAAACAATCAGCTTTAAAATTTTCCTATCAATATTGCGCCTTAATTAAAAATATGGACAGTTTCTGCTAAGGAGTTGGCCACTTTGGATTTTTAACATAGCTTACAAGATGAGCCGGCAGTAAATTTGGCATATTTATGTAAAAAAATAATTTCTTGGATTATGACAATCTTCCAGCAAATGAGCGATCTGTGCTTTATGAAATATGTAAACATATTTTCCGTGTGTATATGTGTGTCTATGTGTGTGTGGAAAGCGTTGATGACACTTGGAAGATATATGCATACAAGTACACTTAGCAGCAGCAAGTAATCCCATAGACGCTTGCTCAGTGTCACTGCTCATCATCATGTTAAGCCGCTTGACAGGGCGCTCGTATGTCTGAGAGTTAGTGAATCGCGTTTATTCTGTAATTGATCTTAAGTCTAGCTGGTTGACAGATCGGTCTGTGTGGCTAATACGAACTACTACTTACTTTATACATATATGAAAAGGACGTAGCGCCGCCGAACATTAAACGATTTCAAACACGTCGGTAAATGTACCTGTGCATGAACACATATACATACATATATACGAGTGTATGTATGCACTTAAATATCCTTTAAATCGTGATAAGTAGTGAAAATAAAGAAAAATATCGAGTTAATGAGCAAATCAAAAATATGTGCCGAAATACATAAAATTATCCTTGCTGTCGTATCAAAGAGATAACTATGGCGTACTTAAAAACGAAATTCTTTTACTCAGTTTCTAAGTGAAAATCGTACGGAAATAGATTTTCTGTAATATCTAACATTTTTAATAGTTTAATTACAAAATAAATACTAATAAAATTGTGAACTAAAAAACTCAAAAATTGTTCGCCTCAGATTTTATAAAAATATGCCAGCTAAGATTGCTGAATAATCGTCCTAATTTATGGTTAATATCTTTTTCAGTGCATTCTCAAGCAAACTATGACAATCTCACAGCAATTCAAAGTGAGATGAGTTGAAATAGTTTTTTTTTATTATCCACTGTGATTAACATAATGCTGGATAAATACATGAATCTACTATTGCCATGCAGTCTGGGATTGATATGGATTTGGTAAGTGCACTAAGTAATTTTATAATGAGTACGGGTATTCATACCGAAGTGGTTGCTCGTTAGTTAATCGTTTTTTAGCCCAAGAGTTTGGTTTTGCTAACTGTTTTTTACCGGCTTACCGGGTATTTTATTTTTGCTTATTATTATTATGATATTATTATTGTTTTATATATTTATTATAAAAATGACTTATATTACTTTTGCAAAAGTAATTTTATAATGACCAGGCATATTCACTACGAAGCTATTGTCTTTGTAAAACTATTTTTTACCTGCTTAATGAGTAGGCAGGCTTGGAAGTTTTTATGGTGCCGGTTACACTGTAATCAGCTATTTCAACAATCAATTTTGAATTTTTTCGCTGAAAAGAAATATGTTGTTTCTTTTTACTAATATTTCCTATTATCATATGGCAGCTAAAAAATAATAATCATTTGGAACAAAGTAAAAGTAATTTAACTGACTAATAAAGAACAAATTAGTTAAGGCGATCATACTTTACCACAATACCGAATGCCAACTAAAATATTATTCTTAGAGGAATTGAAAAAAATGGCAATACTGGTGTTGTTTATATGTATAATATAGAGGATTGTAGATTGGAGGAGCATTTGATTCAAGTGCTGCATTTGAAATGATTAAGTTAGGTTAGGTTAGGTTCAATTAGTAGTCTAGCGTAAGTGCACTAGCCTGCCATCCCAGAGGTTATGGGTTCGAATCCCACGTAAAGCACGGTCCTCGCACTTTTCTACATTTACCTACTTTCCCAGTTTCTAAACCAAAAAAAAATCATGCCTCAACCCCAAAACCTTATCCTTTCACCATTACTCTCGCACAATGGTCAGCGTATTGCATTGTGGCTGCTAAAACAAGCAAAAAAACCGCGGTAATAGCGCAGGCACACCAAATTTAGCGAAGTCCTCAACTTCGGCAGAAAAATGTGAAACACAGATGGCGCTCTAAACAGCTAGAAGGAAGAACAGCACGCGACAGGTGGGCATTCCCACTATTTAGGACTGGTAGCGGCAGGCTAATCACCTACCCTGTCAGAAATCAAAATCGATTAATGAAACTAACGCAAGACTGAGTCTTGTCCGAGGCCCTATGCTCTAAATCTAACAACTTTGAAGTATTATTAGATTGCTTCACGGTTCTAACCCGCTCCAGAAAGAGTAACTCATTACTTTACCGGTTCTTTTTTTTAGTGGATTGTGAAAATAAATGAAGAAGAGTACAGTCAATTACACCACTGATGATATCAAAGATAGAACAGAGTGAAAGAATGCCTATATCACTATTTCTGAGTCACTTAAGGGGTTATACATAGTTAGAAGGCCAAAACAACGAATTTTCCAGAATTTTTTCTGAGAACACTTTCAAATTTATTGATCTAAAAATTTGTACACTTATTATGTTATATTTTAACTGTGTTTAAGGCTTAGTATTACTACAAATATTTATATGGAAAGGAGCTACAGCAGTACCCCTTCCATCTCTTAAGCACTCTGATAAGCAAGCAGTCCGTTTTGCTTGGTAGGTGTTGATTATCAAAAATAGTAGTGTGACCAATTTTTGTAACAATTTAGTCTTAGGACAACAAAGGGGTGGTAATCATATTCAGAGCTCAATTTATAGAACTCAAATTCAGTACAAGGTTTTAGAAACAAATTTATCCAATCGATAGAACTCGAAAGTCTTCCGTAACATACATATAATAATATTTTTATTTATGACAGTAAAACTCTGTATTTCTCATAGAAATCGCCATGAAAGTCAGTATTTAACTTTGTGAGCCTTTTCTTCTAATGTTGAATGTACTTTTCGCGCCGTGAAAAAATTAATTAAAATATATTACATTTCTTGCATAGGCTGACTGATTCAACGGATGCCTTAATGAACTACACGGCAAAACCTCGAGTAGTCCTTCCACCTAATTATGTCAAGGGTAAGTACTTGAAATTAACTATTCACTAATGTTGTGCATTTTCTTGTATCTTTACTTTGCAGAAATGAGACCACCTTCAAAGAAAGGCTCTCCAGTGATAGTAGACTTTAGCATATTTGTTGTAGATATTAACTCAATCAATGTAGAGGATATGGACTTTAGGTAAGTCACTATTACGAAATACTCGTATTTATAAGATTTTAGGAACACGAAAAACTGGAATTGTATGCTATTAGAATTACAAGTCATTACCGGTTTCTTTATCACTTATCCAATACACAACTATGTGTAATACAACTGAGTTAATTGCATTTAAAATAATCGACGATCCAACGGATTTCCACTAATATCTTTGAGGCATTGGGCTGTGCTTCAAGAGATGTCTTCGCTTAACGCTAAAGCGGCGACAAGGTTGAGACATCTCGACCAACTGCAACCAGAATAAAGTCGCATGCACTTAATCCAACCCAGCTCTATCCTGAGTTTAATAAGGGAACTTGGTCTGGATGAGGTACTGTGATAATCAAAGGGCACAAAGTCCATGTGGTCGAAGTGCAAACCTCGAAGAAATCTATCTAACGAAAATCTTGTGTAAAAAAAACTATGGAAGACATCAACAATGATGGATGACATTGGCGAATTACCGATCAAAGTTCGTTGTTAGTTACTCAAGGCTTCTTCATTCTGAAGAATGCGCGCCTACGACGCTCTTAAGGTGGTAAACTCTACTTACTACCTACTTCCACAACCATCATATTCGCCTACTTTAGCTTCGTTTGACTTCTGGCTACTCGATAAACTACTAATACACCTCCGAATTTAGATAGAAGGATTCGAGAAAAGAGTACCCCAATTTGCTAATAAGTATTTCAATGCCTTCCACGCTACCGTAGTCGCTATCAAAGAAGCAATCAATTGGTGGCTAACCACTGTAATACTCTTTAAAGAGTTAGATAGTTATTCTACTTGTAATAGTAAAACGACCATCAAGGTTCTAATCTCGGTGCTCAAAACTAACCCGCAAATTCCCAACTCTACTTTCGGATTCATCTGAATACTTCTTCATTGGACTCATATAGATATCAAGTTGCAGAAGTATTCCAAACCAAATTTTGATTATTGAGCTAACTGTATGGAGTAAGCTCGAACTAGTATTTCCGCGCAAAGAGAGGGTGTGACTAATTGTGGACTTGGACTCAAGACATCTCAGCAAGCACTAAGGCTTTTTGATTACGGATGAGTCAAAGGTAGTCATAAAAGCTTCTATGGTAAGGTCATCAGAGCCGCAAACACTTGTTAAAGGTGGACGTCTTTAATGGACAAGGCCGCCTAATATACCTGACATGAAACTCAAAAGAGCTACGGTAGCTATCACGAGGGTGACGAGAATCGATACGCCCAGCTGTTCTGCTTTAAGAAGGCCAAGATTCACACATTTAGTTCTCTCTTTTTATGTACGCTAACTGAGAAGCTATCATATTTGGACAAGGCCCGTTTTGTACACAGCGGCCTTGTGAACACAATCCACAAGTATTCGACCATTTATATTTCCACAAATATTGACTGCTTGGTGCGGTTAAATAATTCTTATTGGTGTCTTATTTCTTTCGAACTAAGAGAGGAGACACCGTTACCGTCAATAGAATCGGTATAGAGCGATGTTAACGGTCTTTCTGTAACGAGAGTTACACAACATCGATAAATCCGGGTTGTGTTTACAACGCCATAAAAGCGGCATAAGGCCCGAAATTGGGAAGGAGTAATTTGATGCCTGAGTCATCTCACGGCGAATGTTTAGCAGTAATACGACTTGACACCTAACGATTATTTTCTCTAAGGCTGCGTCAAGTCCTTAATCTATGCTAAGAAGTCAAATACTTTTACTAGTGCTCAGGACTAACATTCAAGGCGATATTGCCGGAATAATGCCGTCCATCTTGAGTCTAGTAATTAAAAATTGGACCAACCTTTTGAAGCACGGTCAGCTAAACCGAGGTGGTCATGAATGATATGCTTGGAAATAAAGCCAAAATGAATTTGATACCGTTATTATTTTATTTAAATTTCTTTTCTTATCCTTCGTATCTGGTCACCCTCAAAGTACTACCATTGAGCTTTTTCCCCTGAACTTAAAAACGCTCCCACATATGGTATTTCCTACTAATTTGCAAATTGGCTGCATAAATGTGTATGTGACTTTCTGGGTCATTGAAAAAGTTAAAATTTGTTTTATTTTTCAGGGTAGACATGTTTATACATCAGCGTTGGCTTGAATCAAGACTCGAGGTGTCCGATGATATATTTGAAGAAGGCGATGATTACGTAACACTACTTCCAGAATTCTTCGACAATCTCTGGCAACCGGATCCGTATTTTTTAAACTCAAAAATTGCCGGTAAGTGCACGTGTACTGCATAGCATTTCCACGCCCACTTTATTACTTGTGTGTGTGTGCGTGTGTTCTTTTTCGCAACACGCGGCTGTATGTAGAAGTAACAAAACGCCAAGAATTTCATTACTAACACATACTCAAAAATATGCATACATACATACATATATACAGGGTGTCCGGTTTCATAATAAGAAATTAAAAGTTAAATTAACAAATAATTACTGAAGATTAAAGATTATTTACAAAGAAGAAAAGTACGGACTATATTATTATTATTTTTTATTACTTCCTCTAAATGATGACCGTTACGTCGTATACACTCTTGGAATCTGGCCTCCCTACTACACGCCACTCGCTAGAGAAGTGATCTCGGGACCCCATTAACCTCGCGAACGATATTTTCTTTTTGTGCAGAGATGATCGTTGGGTTTGTTTCACAGACTTTCCTTTTGAGGAATCCCCATAGAAAAAATTCCATAGTGGTAAGATCGGGCGACCTGGGTAGACAAAATATGTAACCGAAACGTCTTGTCAGATTTTTAGGGACAGAAAGCATTCATTTTATTTTATTTCACAACCAAAAAAAAACCTGTTTATTTGCTTTCACGACAAGAACACCTGTTTCTTTCTTATGTTTATATGCGACAATACTTTCATCGTGGCGCCACGGTGTGTTTTCCACGTCACGTCAGTCAAATGCGTTACGCAACGGACCTCTTGTGACAGCCCTATAAACAGCACGAATAACGAGGCTAACGCGGTCCCTTTCGCATTCATACGCTCAGCGGTTAGGATGAAACTTTAAATTTAAAATTAAATTAATTTCTGCCACCGGACACTCTGTACTTGTATTTGGATTTACTCGTACGTAGTTACATGTGTATATATTTAAGTTTTATTTCATGTGTTTGTATGCGTGTGTGTATATGTATGTTAGATTTGATGTGTGTTATGGGTGCACGTGTTTTCTTTTGTTTCTTTTTTGATTCCTTTCCTTTTTTCATTGCTCTTTGTTTGTTTGACATACTAGTGTTGTTGTTACTGTGATAGTCTCACGTGGGTGGGTGGGCGTTTTCAGGTTAAGTTCACTTCAAGTTCAATCCATTTCGTTTTTATGGCCGTACATGTGCTGTTATTTATTGTTTGTTTGTATTGGTAATTGCATAATCATCAGCGTTTTCACGTCATTCACGTTGCCTTGGTACGCGAGCCAATCATCCATGAAATCGCCGCTTCTGAATGGTTTTCGAGTATGCGCAGTAGATCTCGTTATTTGCATTTTACATTATTTTTGTGTGACATTTAAAAAACAATGATGCTTAGTTTTGAAAATACTTGCATACAATCAACGTCAAAAGAAGGCCTCCAACCTAAGCTGACAAGTTTAGACTTTTTATTTATTCACTTTTGAATTTGAATTATTCTTTTATGAAAATAAATTTTAAATCATGCAGTTTTATGGCTCATTAAATTTTGGCAAAGTGCAAGTTTCAAGTAGGTCAAATATTACACTGATTTTTGAGAGTTTTTTTCGGTCGCGGTCTTGTGCTTTTTCTCCATTTAACGCCGACTTCACATTTTTGTATATGGAAGAAAACGCCCAATACCGTCAGCGGAAAAGCTTGACACAAATCAACAGAAAATTAACCATATTATACTAAAATTTAATGATCTATAAAACTGCATACCCAAAAATTTTCTAAAAATTCTGAGTCAAAAGTTTGAAACTTTGATGTAAATTTGCCGAATTTTCACAAATTTTATTCAAAGTTCGAGACTTTGCTTTATATGGTTCTTGTTGTAAAGGGTTTATTTAACAGGTGTTATTTTGAATAGCCCGCTATTTCGGTAGATCTCACTTTTGAAGCTGTCATTTTCTGATAGGTGACAAGTAGAAACTACGCCATTAATAAAAATAGAACGAAACACGCTTAAACAACGCATTGAAATTATTCAAATTCACTATAAAAATGGTGAAAATTTGGCAGAGACGGTTCGTAAAACTCGAAGATTTTTGGGTCATCGTTAAGCACCTTGTCGGACCGCAATACAGAAATTGGTGAAAAAATTCGAGCTGTTGGGACAAGTTAGTGATGTGAAGAATAAAACCCGTACAGCCGAAAATATTACTGTTGTAGCCGAAAGTGTTGAAGAACACCCAGGTTTGTCCATTCCTCGTAATTTTTTGGAATTAGGCATTTCGCACACGTCATTACACCCATATTTTGCATAAAGGTTTGGGTTTTAAGGTTATAAAGTCCAGTTAACACAAGAACTCAAACCGGCCGATCATCAACAACGCCGTGTCTTTGCTGATGGGGTCGTTGAAATGCATAAAAATTAGCCGGAATTCCATCGAAAAATCATCTTGAGTGATGAGGTCCACTTCTACCTCGGTGGCTTCGTCAACAAGCAAAATTGTCGGATCTGGGGCTCATAAAATCTAAGAGTTATTGTTGAAAAGCTTCTCTATCCTCAACGTGTGACTGTTTGGTGTGGTTTATGGTCCGGCGGAGTCATTGGACCTTACTTTTTCGAAAATGAAGCTGGAGCAACAGTTACGGTGAATGGATTGCGCTATCGAGAGATGATTAACGATTTTTTATGGCCGGAATTGAATGGTATTGATCTGGACAACGTTTATTTTCAACAAGACGGCGCTACGTGCCACACAAGCAATAGCATTTTTCTTTGAATATCAAAATAACACCTCTTATTGGAAAACACTAAATGGTTTTGAACTATATTTTTATAAAAAATAATTTGAATCACAAAGTAGTTATATGAATAGTCAAAAATTATTAATATGTGGTGTGTACTTTCTTTTGACGCTGTCAGTACATACAAATAGATGCAAAATGCATACATACATACATAAATAAGCGCATATGTTATTGGTCTACAGCGTTTATTCGAAAATCCTTTATTTATAAATTGTCCACTTTTTTTCTTCTTAGTTAATAATAAAAATTTTCGAAATCTCTATTACTCGTATTTCGTCAACTTCGTACTCTTCGTGCTTGTACCCTCTAGGATTCGGAAGCCCTTATATTACTTCAGGCTCTCTACTGCGCGACAAGGATCAAAGAGAGACGAAAAACTTTCATATCAATAAAACATTAAGTATACAAACTGAAATCAAATTACGATTTTTTTTGTGTGATTTAAACTGCAAGCACACACCCACCTACATGCATACATATATATATTTACATACATAGATACATAACTGCAGTAAGCAGCACAAACGTACTGTCCTCAAATAAGGGGGAGCTCAGACCGAGTATAGGGCGGACAACGCATCTTCGCATTATTTACTATAGCCATTAGAATATATACTTTCGTAGAGTTAAACGACTGAATTTGTTGAAGAAAGTTAAAAAAAAAATTTTTGCTACCTTCTTTTCGAAATTTCTTTAAGTCACGCCTACTTTTTATGTCACAGTTCCTTTGCTGATTATTTTGTTCTGTCATAGCACGTTTTATGCACTTCATTGATATTTTCGCCATTTGACTTTCTAAACTGGTTTGAATTTCGTTTTTTAAACGGTTGAAAGCTCGTTCGCGGGTTTAACTTTAGTTTCAGTCAATCTTATGGCCACTATGGCATAAGAGATTAAAAAAAAGTTTGAGTTGCTCCTTCGCACGCACTGTCACACCTCCAAGTGCACTATTGACATGAAAAAGCTTTTCATAAAAACCAACGCCAGCTCAGAGGCGACAAAAAACTCCAATTGTGGTCTTCAATTTGTAAAAAAAACCTTAAAATGCATACTACAAATTGGAGGAGAAGCAAAGATTGTACACAGGTACATAACGAAAAAAAGATAGAAGTAATTACTGTTCCCATTGGAATTATAAAGTGATTCTATTTTAATATTTCCGCCACAAAATTTTCAGTTTGAAAGTACCTATCTCCAAAACATAAATAGTTTGCCTCCGTTAATAAAATTTTTTCACATTTATATGCAAACTTTTTAAGCTTAAACTCACCCACCATCTTTACCACAGTTTTATTTATCTAAAGAAAACGTTTTGGAAGTATTTTCAAATCGACAACTCACTTAAAACTCAGAGTCGACATGCTCATTTCGACTATTGCAGACCGTTCAAGAGTGAAGAGAAGAAAGAGTCTGTCAGACGTCTTCTTTGTCACTGCATTGCGTGGCATGTCAGTAGGTTTACATACAGAGTTCGGCACTCAAACTGTAACCAATTAAAAAGGCCTTAAATTTAGTTTGGAAAATTACTTTCTTTCAATTCAAAGTGAAAAATGTGTGAAAATAATACAAAATAATGAATCAATTTCCTTTTGCTCGATATGACCACCTTTTGCCTTGGCTATGTCCAGAAACGAACCGCAAGCTGCCCGAATGTGACTTGCAGGAATTTTTGCCCACTCGCGGATAATGGCTTTTTTCAGCGTCTCGAGACTGTGAATCTTTTAGTTCGGAGTTTGGCTTCTAAAATGGCCCAAAGAAAATAATCCATGGGATTCCCGTCTGGTGAATTTAAGAGCCATTGTGTGGAGGTTATGAAGTTCGGAACGTTGTTTTTTAGTGGTTCTTGGTTCACTCGTGCTTTGTGAGACTGTGCCGAGTTTGTCTGCCCAAGGCTTCAAACTAACCTAGAGGATACTTTCCCGATAATATTTCGCATTTACCTTGACGCCAAACTCGATGAGAACGATTGGAGTGCGCCCATCTGCGGTGGGCCAAACCATTATCTGTAGCGGGTGCAGCCTCCTGGTGGCCAATCGATGACTCAAATTCTCGTATGAATGCGGCTGATGCTACGGTCAGATATTTTCAGTTATTTCGCCATTTGATTAGCACTTCGTTGGGGATTAAGCTCAAGTCGCTTCTTCATTTTACGTGATTTTGCAGTCTTTTGACGACCACCTCCATGAGGTTTCGCGATGCTTCCAGTATCTTTGTAACGAGTAATGATGCGATAAACAAAAACCAAACGCAGCATCAGCTGGGCGAGCTTTCTGACTTCGAGTGCCTGACCCTATAGATACTTTGGCTCATCGTTCTTGAATGATACCGATGACCTTAGCAATAAAACTGTCAGTCAGATCAATGGGTTTGCTCTTACAACGAAATAGTTTCAAGAGGAGTAGCAAGTAAACTGCTACTGTGGTATCACAATGGGTCAGTAACGGTCTAAGCGAGTTGGTTTAAAGACCAACAGCCACTTCCGTCTACTTACCTAAATCTTAGTATTTTTCCGAAATATTTTGGTAAAAGTCTTAAAGTATATTAAATTTTACAATTCCGGTAGAAAAACTGCAATTTTTTATTGGTGAGGCACCCTAAGGTACAAAGTAATTCTAGAGTAATACCTAAAGAAAAGAAGCCATACGCCGAACTGCAGGCACACACTTTTACGAACATCTGCAATAACTAGTTACTATATGTCCAATATCGGGAATTGTAACTAGAACAAGACTAATAACTTTGTCATTGTCAAGCAATCGGGGAAACGAAAAGAGTTAAGTGACACTTTATAGTCAGCACTAGTTTTTCGGGCCGATTGGTAAAGTTCAATGTATTGGTTGTATGTGAAAACGGCCTAAAACTTGATTAATTTTTCGAAATATGGTGAACGAGGTGACAAATGGAGATTTGGTTTTTTTAAATCAAACATTCGTCAAATATTTCACGCAGCAAAACATTGATCAGCTTGTAGTGTACACAGCCACTCCAACTTATTGTAACCGTAAATTAGGATTTTGCTCCGCCGTTGGCCGCAAAAAGCTGTCGATCAGTGTTTTTAAAGTAGCCCCGGAAATCGTGCCTGGCGTTCCAACTAATTCGCGAAGAAATATAGGTCGATAACTTTTTCAGCCATAACGTGCATCGAACAGTACATCTGAATGGGTGAGGCTGACGCCAGTGTGTTGCTCTTGTATTTTTAGAGTCACACAATTTCTCGAACTCGCAACTATGAAGGTTCTGGGAACTGATTCCCTGAAAAAGAGAATAACTCCGACTCCGAATGGCATTTATTATGAGGAGTTTTTTCATGTGGCGCAAAATTAATCATCTTATCATATATATATATTAGGGCGGGCCGATTTAAAAATCGCTCATTGCTCTGTGAAAATCGTATTCTAGTGATCAAAATAAGAAACTTTGCCGAAGGAACCATGCCTCTAAAACGAATTCTGATGTCCCCCAATTTAAAAATATCACCATTTTTGGCCTTTACATGAAAAAATCAGCTAAATGGCTATGTTTTTTCTTTATTTTTATTTATTTATAATAATATCTATTTTTTCTCTTAAGAAATTTATTTAGTCAGAACATATGTAAATTAAAAAATTAATTTAAGTGAGTTATAGAAGAGAAACTAAAAAGTTCGACCCAAATTGGGGGACATCAGAATTCGTTTTAGAAGTATGGTTCCTTCGGCAAAGTTTCTTATTTTGATCCCTAGAATTGGTTTTCACAGAGCAATGGGCGATTTTTTTGCCTCCCCACAAATCAACCCGGCCTAATATATATATATACAATTGGCGCGTCCACCCTCTTTTGAGGGTTTGGCCGAGCTCCTCCTCCTATTTGTGCTGTGCATCTTGATGTTGTTCCACAAATGGAGGGACCTACAGTTTCAACCCGACTCCGAACGCAAATACTTTTTATGAGGAGCTTTTTCATGGCAGAAATACACTCGGAGGTATGCCATTGCCTGCCGAGGGACGGCCGCTATTAGAAACAACTTTTTCTTAATTTTGATCTTTCACCGAAATTCGAAGCGACGTTCTCTCTCTGAGTTCCAAATGGTGGTCACGCACCAACTCATTCGGCCCCGGCGGCCGAATAGTTATAGTATTTATAATCATCTTATCATAGTATTTATAATTTTTGCAAATGGCGTCGTACGTCAATCATAAAAGGTCTTTCAAAAGTAGTGCATAATTCTTAGGCGGTAACGTTTTTATGTGATCTTTGACATTTTTCAAGTAGTTAAATGTATAGTTTTACACGATAGAACAACGCTTTGAAATTTTTTAAACTGGTTCTGTCGAGGATGGAAAAAGGGCTGGCAGACCGGCAGTCGAACTGTATGTTCTATTGAGAATATTGCCGCTGTAGCGCAAAATTTTGCTGAACAACAATTAGGCATTTATGAATCGACTGTTTGCAGTAGACGTTGTGGGCATTTAAATGATGTAATTTTTCACACATAATTCTGAAACGCCGTATTTTGAAGACAAATAGTGAAACCTATTAGAAGCTACATTTTTACATATTTTATTTTTAAACTACATCTCGGAGCGTCTTTTGAAAGGCCCTTTGTTTGATGCTTATTTTTAGACTACATCTCAGCGCGTCCTTTGAAACACCCTTTATTTGATGCTTATTTTTAGACTACATCTCAGCGCGTCTTTTGAAACACCCTTTATTTGACACTTGTTAACTAACCAGCTGTGGTAAAGGGCAAAAAATAAAGCCTTCCATCATGCAAAACCATTTTTTTTTATTTAGTAAAACAGTTATTCAGAACAAAATTGGATGATTAATTTTACGTCACCTTGCGTATGTAGCTATAAATTATTTATTCATTCACTTCATTTTTTGGTTTATTTTTTCAGCACAATTTATAATTAGTACTAATAGAGTACCAAATAATAGGTTCTCCTTTAAAAATATTTTAATTGTTTTAAGCATTAATAAATTCGTTAACAAATTTTTCTTCGTCGGTAATTTTTTGTAGAAAAACATGTAAGCTTTAAAAAATATATATTTTTTATGCTGCCTTGTGCTCAGTCTCCCTTAATTTGACCACGCACAACACCAGCTTCTGTAGTACTGCTATGGACTTTTTACTAAATTTTAACGCTTTTATATTTTAAATTAAGGCAGAAACTTATTCGTAAATAATTTTTATATTTTTTATATACAATATATATATATATATATATCTATTTTTATATGTAATTTCAATATTTTTACGAGTATTTGTTTATTTTTATGTATTTATTTTTCTTTTTTCTTTGCTCCCCTCTCAAATTTCCTCTGGTAACCCTTTTGTAATATTTAATATACAGAGAAAAGCTCGTCATTCAACTCTTGTTTGGCTCTTCAAGACGCACTCTTCCTTGTCCCGCCCATATCCGATTGCTATAGCGGCACGCCTACTCATATCACGCACTCACCCCCCGCCTGCCCACACCTCCTCACAAATTGATTTTAAAATATACATACACACATATATATATGTACGAATTAACTGAAAATATTTGCACCACACTTTGGTTTTCTCTCTTTCTGTAACTTCTCATTGCAGAGATAGCAACATTAACGCACAAATTCACTTCGGTGACATTGTACAAAAACAAAACGGTTCGTTATGCGGCGCGTATGCATGCGATTATTGCTTGTCAAATGGAATTTCAACTCTATCCGATGGATATACAGGTGTGCCCCATTTACATAGAAAGTTGTAAGTACCTCGCAAATATTCAAATTATTACATCCTAATAATTCCTTCTACTCACACGCCTACAGTCTCCTCGAATAACAAAAAAGTGAAATTACGTTGGTCAGATTCTGGCGTCACTTTGAATCCCGAACTCAAATTGTTGCAATACAATCTAGGTCAGCCGCTCGAGTTGGAGGAGAGTGATGGTTATATGCCCGAGAAGGTTGGAAATTTTTCACGGTTGACGGTGTATTTTCGATTTGAACGGCAAATCGGCCATCATCTCATCCAGACGTTTGCGCCGTCATCGCTTGTGGTGATGTTGTCGTGGTTTAGTTTTTGGTTAGGACTCGATGCGATTCCTGGGCGTGTGACGTTGTTGGTCACATGCATGCTAACTTTGGTTACCATGTTTACTGGCCTAAGGGCAGATATTCCGCCAGTGGCCTATGTGAAGGTAAGTTTCAGATAGTAAATATTAGTTAAAATAAATTACGTCTTATTAAATTGTTTGCTAACTAAAGGCTCTTGATCTGTGGATGGCCGGTTGCATGGTATCTGTCTTCGCGGCGTTGGCGGAATTTGTTGTTGTCAAAGTACTAGATGTGCAATATCAATATCAAGTCAACAAAATACCCAAAGTATTGCCTATGGTAGGTAATATCGCATAATTATGATTTTTATTTTTAAGTATAAACTCAAAAAAGTATAAATTCAATAAAAGTTCAAATGTAACATATCCTTCGCAGCTTTATAACCATCTAAGTTGTGAATTGTTTTGTATCGCTTTCTGATGATCTGCCGCAAGTTGGAACTCCTGCAGAATAGCGTACCTACCGACATCCCCAGCGAGTGGCATGGACAGATTGATACGTGGTGTGGCTTTTAAATAATGATACCGACACTGCTAAAAAGTGCGGCTTGTTACGCCAGTTATCGGTGAAGCCTTCTGTTAAAAAATAAAGTATAGAGCAAAAGCATAATAAATAGTTGCGAAATTTCTCATATAACTTGAAAAGCCCCTACTAAACCTAGCGTGAATTACGAGTATTAGTTAACACTCATGTGCTTCCTCAACTCCTTGAAAGAATACGAAAAAAAACGGTTCAAACTGTTGGATGGGCAAGTCATCTCCTCATGCTGCTCTTTAACTTTAGTATAGTGGAACTCTCCATATCAGTAATAATAATTCTAACATAACCAATTCCATTTCGTATGAGACCGCCCTTGTCGAACTTGCAAAAATTGTTAACCAGTCTTGGTTTCCATCATCATTGTACGATGGAAAAGTCTTGCCGAGGTCCTATGCTCCGAGAGGAGTGAACAAGGAAAAAAAAAACGAAAAAAAAGTACCATTGTGGTGTCGTGCACCACTATGATGCCAGATTCTACAATCGGCAAATTTTAAATGACGGCTCTTCAATTACGAATGCGTCAATTTTGTCTCTCTCCTGCCAGTCGGCTCCATCAAACACACCAATGTTGTAGCGGTTAGAATGCTAGATTTCGTCAAGTAATAGTGTCGTGGTCTTTCACTTCAGAAACAATCACTCGCCCACTTATTTTTAGGAATTTTTTCTTTCAGTTCTGGTGGGGTGTATAAAATCGATGAGGTTTTCATCCACTTCTGCTCACCCGTACCTAGAAAAATTTACTTTAAAAGAAACAAATATGTAGTCAGTAAATAGGGAAGCTGATAGAAGTAGGCCTCCACGTATTTGATCTGATTTATCAAAACACAAGCTGTTTGTTTGATTGTTCTCTATAGCCTTCCAAGACTTTAGAGCTTCCTGGACATTTCCGAGTTTGCTTAAATTTGGCACAATAGGGTTAAGAGTTAAGGAGGTTGCCGTAGCCGAATGGGTTGGTGCGTGACTACCATTCGGAATTCAGAGAGATCGTTGAAAAAGTTTTTTCTAATAGCGGTCGCCCCTCAGCAGGCAATGGTAAGTCTTCGAGTGTATTTCTGCCATGAAAAAGCACCTCATACAAAATATCTACCGTTCGGAGTCGGCTTGAAACTATAGGTCCCTCCAATTGTGGAGCAACAGCAAGACGCACGCCACAAATAGAAGGAGGGGCTCGTCCAAACACCCAAAAAGGGTGTACGCGCCAAGTATATATATGATACAATTATATAAGGGTTAAGGATTTATACCTAGCAACTTTATCAAATGAGTTTTGGTACAGCATTCTTTTTTTACCGAAGCCATGTTTAATACCCAGATTCATAATAGAAAAGTAAAATTTTCTTCACTAATTTAAAATTTGAGCAATATTTATTACATATATTGTACAACTAGAGTTTTTTCTCATCTCTATCTCTCGTTTCAGCGTATAACCAACATGGAAAAGGGTCAATGTCCAACGGTGGCCAGCTGGGAGGGCGGTGCAGTGCGTTCACGAAAATCAACACAAACGCCAACAACACCGGGGCAGGTAAAAGTTACAGGGAGCACTTACAATCTATCATTTATTATTAAATAATATCCTTTACCCTTTTACAGACGTCGCTTCAGGGCAATGGAGGACCACCGAAGCCGGCGCGTCGCCAAAGTCTACTCTCGGTGGCCTGGACCGACACGGACACCGGTGTAGAGAAAATAATGTGGCGCGAAATCGACAAAGTATCTCGCGCCGTTTTCCCCATTTTATTCTTCGTATTCGTGCTGCTCTATTGGCCGATTTTGCTGATGAAGTCATCCTAGGACTTAAGGAGTTCCAGAATACAAAATTCTGGACTCCGCTAAAGCCAGATATGTCTATGTAAACTTGTAATGTATTGGACATACTTATCTACTTATGTTTTTACTTAGAAAAGAAGAAGAGGAAAACGTACTGGCAAACCCAAAATAAGTAGCTAAATAGGATTTATTCTACGAATGTGAAAAATGTAAAACAACCAAACGGATACTTTTCATCTAAATTAAAAAACAAACAAAAAAAAAACAAACAAAAAAAAACAAAAAAAAAAACAAAGAACAAAACTAAAGTTTGGCGTTTAAAATTAATAAAAATAACGCCTTTAGTACTCCTAAAAGTAAGCCTATTGAAAAGCAAACTAAAATCGAACAAATATTTTGCTTAATTGTAGCCGCAAGCTCTCTTTTTTACGTACGTACATATGTACATAGGAATGCTGAAATAAGAAATTGTATTACACTTAAGAGTTTAGATAAAAATGTAAAAAATAGCGCTTTAAAGAGTTAATCGTAAATATTTTGGGAAATTCTTGTTTTTGTTTTAAAAATATTTTGTTCCGCATTTCAAAGTGACCAGCAGTAAGTACCAAAAAGTAGTATTACTGATAGGAATGAATATTTTCAATAACAAAAATCGATTTCGGAAATTTCGAATAATTTACAAAATTTAAAACTTCAATATTATCGTGCATAGCTATTTTCAAATAACTTTTTTTTCGAACATAAAATTTCGATATTTTCAAAAATGTATAGTTTCAAATACTACCATTCGGAAGTGTCTAGAGACTCGAATACCCGGGCATGAAACACCAAAAGATCGGAAAGTTTTTTCTAATAGCGGTCGCGCCTCGACTGATAAGACACCCACCACAAGTAGGAGGCCAAACACCCAAAAAAGGGTTTGTGCGCCAATTTTATATGTAAATGTAGTTAAAAATAACGTGCTGCAAAATTTCAAATAAGATTTTTTAAATATGACCTTTCATTTATACGTTAGGTCGAGGCGGTTTCCCTACTGTCACTTCTAGGCCTGCGTTTATAGTCTTTATAATACTATGTGGACCTAAATAGACCCCATTTGTTCATATTGCGAATCAATTGCCGCATTTTCAAACTTGTTGCGTCAATTCGAAAATTCTATGAAATGTTTGGCCTCTTCTCAAATGTGATTGATAGTAACGCTCTCATGCTCCTACAGCTTTGCTGATATTCGCGATGAAAAGGCAATAAACTTACTCCCTAATAGTATAACAGGTGGCGCAAAATTACTCACCCTATCGAAAGATTTCTCATTTTTGCAAAATCATTGTTTTATTTAGTAAGAAAGTTACTTGGTTAATTTTGCGCCATCTGTATGCATTAGGTTGAGGAAAAACAGATTCATTATTTTTATTTTTTATTTTGCGCAAATGGCTTAAAACTGTTTTATGGTCGATCTTTAGCTCCTGGGCGATGCTACGACTGCTAATAGGGAGGTCAACTTCGATTATTACTATGATTTTATGAACATTTTCTTTAACATCGAAAATTCCCTTGGAATCGTAAAAACAAATGAGCATCCACATGGTTTTTGACTTCTCCAAGCGCGATTTTTTTGGGTGGTGGCTCGTCTGGGGCCTTCCATTCAACACTTTGATGCTTAGTTTCAGGTTCTTGTTGGAAACACCACATTTCACCACCCGCTACAATGTTTTAAAGGATATTCTCGCCTTTTCTCGCCTCTTTAATGAGGTCTTTCCAATGTTGAATTCTGAGCAGTTTTTGGTCCTCAGTTAACTTGTGCGGAATGAAAGGTGCACAGATCTTTCATAAGCCCAAACGTTAAGTTAAAATGCGATAAATCGATATTTTGGAGATATTCAACTCCGGTTCCATAAATTTCAACGATGATTTCGATTCATTTTTTATAAATTTACGAATAACTTAGATGGAGTTTTCGGTGATTACTGATTTTGGGCGGCCCGTATGTTCATTGCCATTTATGTCCTCCCAACCGACTCTGAAACGTCTAAACCACTCATGAACTCTGCCACGAGGTAGACGATCAACGCCATAAATTTTTTTCATCAATTCAATTCAATGTTTCGGTAGACATTTTACCGATTTTAAAACAAAATATGCTATTAGCTCTTTGTTCGAAACTCATTTTTGTACCGATGACACAAATATACTGACACTTTAGATGCAATAACTTTGCTTCCACTGAACTGAATGTCACCAAGCTTTCCCTGGAAGTCAGCCAGGGATGTCCTAAACATTTTTATCACGCCGATATTGTTTATTTTGGAATTTTCCTTGTATGAAATGTTACCTCGACGACGAGCACAAACTTTAAATTGTTTGATCGAACTTTACGAGACATCGATCACTACAGCCATCTACCGGGAAAATAATGAATTTATGTTTCTTCATCTAATATATTCCTTGATTCGTGATTATTTTGCTATGCCATCTTATTTGCAGGATTAGTGCCAAGTTTTGTTGGAAAACTATATTGGAAAAAATACAATAGTTAATTGTCTACAAAACTTTTTGTGAAAAAGTGATGAATGATAAGTTATTTTTGAGGTAAAATTTGCAAAGTTACTTATAGCTTGGAAAAAAATTGATAAACGATAACGAAGACATGCATATAGAATTTCTATACTTCAGATAGAGTTTCGGTAATGTTTCAACTTAAGACTTTCAATATATGTATGTATATATATGTATATATGTATACCGATCTGGCATATTTGGGAAATATGTAAGTTGCTTTCGCAGCTAGAATTTCAATCATTCTTTTTTGAAAATAATTGGTGCTTTCAAAATGATAATAAAAATTGCATATATAGTGCATAAATATATATGCAATTCTAGGTTTATTCGCAAAATATCGTACGTATAAATAATCAAAAACAAAAAAAACCAAAGAAAGTTTTAGCATATACAAACGCACACATAATTTTGCTACTAATTATCTATAGTTATCTATATATTAATACGGAAGCAAAATTTTGTCGTACCTTTTTTTAGTATTTATAGTCAGAGAAAAAGTTGAAACATATACTAATGGATAGCATATGTGGAGACGATTTGCACAATGTATTAAAATAGATACGTAAGTGAATAGGTGCAGGTAAAATTAATCACACTATTTTACCTGCATTATGATATATTATATTGTAATATGTATCATGATATTATATATATGTATCAGGATATAAAAGTTGATGAAACAACTGGAAACTTATATATTGGGAATTAATAATATTATAAATTTGATTCAGAAATTATGATGGTCATGGATTAATTAACGATTGTTTTTTATTATAGTTTTTCCAAAAATAACAATTAAAGTAAATGTTTCCAATTCATGAATAAAAAAAAATTATGATATTTGAAATATGGTAAAATAGGATATTTTTCTCAAATATCATGTAAAAAGTTTCAACATAAGCTATCCATTTATATATGTTTCAACTTTTTTCTATGACTATAAATAATAAAAAAAGGTATGACTAAATTTTGCTCTCCGTATTTATACTCGTATAACATCGAATAACGTCGAAATTTCGGCGCACGGGTGATCCTAGTATACATAAATACATGCATAGCAAACGTAAATGCACCTTCAGTTTAGCCACGCAGATGAATCGAATTAAGTGCGCTCAAAAAGTTTCGAACACTTGTTAAACGCGGTGATTATACAAAAATGTTAATATGTGATTGAGCTTCTTAGTACACATATGTATGAATGTATGTACAATTAATTATTATATATTGTACGATTAAATATTTTTAAGTAAAAAAAATCATTATTTCGGCTGTACCGAAATTTTACAAAATTATTATTTATAAATGAATAGAATGTTGAAATATAAACGTATGTAGATAGTTTGATAGTTTACTTTGGCCAATCGTCTAAGTATTTGTAGATAAAAAAACAGGCATTTTATCAGAATGAATTTTCTTTTTCGACATATAATTAAAGGAAAAATAACGAAATAGGTTTTTGGTTTTTATTCTTACATAAATCTTGTCGATTTCGCAATTGTATGTGAGCCAATGCATCGGCATTTTTTCAGCCTTGGAAGTCAACGGAGAGTTTCTCTTGCCAGCAAATGCTACTTTGAACTAAGTAGGCAATTAAAACTTTAATTTCTATATTGGTAAACAAAAACCACACTTTCACAAGTTTCTCGCCGGGCTTGCCCTTTTGGAAAACTCGGAAACTTGGAAGATTCTGCGCAGGCCTTGTGGACCTTTGTGCACTGACGATGGCGATAAACGCAGATGAGCTCCACAAAGACATTTAGCGGGCGAAATATAAATCGAGCGGCACCGATAGCTAAGTCTTGTCATACAAATGAATATAAACGTTTTCGCCCAGAAAGTATTCGATGCGTTCCCTGCGGGTGGTAGTAGAGAAAAAGGAAGACATCACGTGGAGAAGGACTTGGCTTAACTTGATATTTGTAATTGACGCCAGTACTATCAGCAAAAGAACTGTTTAATCACTAATGCAACCTCCTCATCGTTTTCTTTTTAAATAAACTTTCCATTACTAATAAAAAATAAAAAATGGTTTAACTTTTTTATTAATTAAAAATATTTGAGTTAGATTAGGTTAGTTAGGTTGACCTGGTTGGCTGAAAGCATTCACATCGACCTATTGGTCCCCAGATGGAGCTTGGCCCTTACGTTCCCTTGTAATAAGCCTCCGTCTTTTGCGAATCTAAGTAAGCTCTGAAGCTCCAACCCCGAGAGACGTTCTAACCTCTCATATTGTAGAGCTCCTAAACATGTCATTTGGGTTCTAGCTAATGCGGGGCAAGAACATAGAAGGTGTTCAAGTATTTCCGTCTCCTCTAGTTCATTGCAAAATCTGCAGCTATCATTGATTGCAATTCCCATCTTGTATGCCACTAGCAAATTGTGGCCTGTCAGTATACCTACGACAGTTTTGCTTTCCTTTCTAGAGAGGGCTAGTACGAACCAGGCGTCTTTATCTGCATTCTGTGTACACATGATTTTCGCGGTTTTACAAGTGGCTAGATTATTCCACCTCCTGTCTATCCGTGTTTTTATGTCCGCAGTGATGTCATTGTATACCGTATTTAAAGGTTTCAGTATGTCGTTTTCTTGTTCCAATTGTATGTAAACAGCGCTTTTGGCAATCTCATCTACAATTTCGTTTCCTGCATTACCCTTATGTCCGGGTACCCAATAGATGTGTAACCGTCTGTGGCTAGTGTCTCTGTGGCTTCCCTAAGAACGTTTTTAGATGAAATTTCATCTGAGTTTATTGCCTATATTGCCGCGTGACTGTCAACGTATATATTTATGTTGGAGTTGCTCGATGTCCTTGCTAGTGCTATTTCTGCAGCCTTTCCTATCTCAAAGACTTCTGCTTGATAAATACTGCAATGGTGAGGAAGCTTAATTGGCCGCCTGTTGTTCAGCTCTGCGCAATAGACTGCACCTACTCCGTCCATCATTTTCGAGCCGTCAGTAAATATATTAAGCGTATTGGGGCTAGGTTTTATACCTCTTTTCCAGCCCTCTTCTTCTATTGTTGTTCGGAATCTCTTCATCTCAATCTTTCCATTGTGGGTCGTTTTTCTCAATGCAGTCCACCACACTAGAACACCATAGAGTAATATTTTCTTTACTACAGCTGAGTAGGACCAACATATTATTATTGAAGGAGATAGATCCCATGTAACTCCCAACATTCTTTTACATGCATATAGTGCCTTACTGGCCTATTTCTTTTTTTGACTTTATTTGATTTTAGTTGATTTTATTTGATTTTAGTTTATTTTATTTGATTTTAGTTGATTCGATTTGATTTTATTGAATTTTGTTTGATTTTATTTGGTTTTACTTGATTTTATTTGATTTTAGTTGATTTAATTTGATTTTACTTGATTTAATTTGATTCTATTTGATTTTAGTTGATTTTAGTTGATTTTACTTGATTTTATTTGATTTTACTTGATTTTACTTGGATTCCTTTATTTTTCGGTAGATACCTTTTCTAAAAAGTATTTTTTTATTATTATTTGGCTCTGTAATTAGCAAATTTTGCATGTAATTTCGAGCAGTACTAAGCAAATGGATATTCATATTGGTAAAAAATTAAATGAGTTTCCTTCAAAATTTCAAAAACTCTACGTTTGGCTTAAATAGGTCCCCTTTGAAAATAAGGTTTACATATTAAAAACTGTGGGTGTTTTTATTGCAGGTTTTGTACAAGGGTTAGGAACTTCTAAGGGTAAAGCACAAATAAAATTCTTGTGGGCCAATGCTTCGTTGTTGTTGTTGTTGTAGAGGCATAAACATACTTGTACGGGGAATGTTGCTGGAGTGACAGTCTTTGGCCGGATATAATGGGTTTTCCAATAACAGGTGTTACAGGTGAATGGATTGCGCTATCGAGAGATGATTAACGATTTTTTATGGTTAACGATTGGAGGGAATTGATCTGGACAACGTTTATTTTCAACAAGACGGCGCTACGTGCCACACAAGCCACGAAACCATTGATCTTTTACGGGAAAACTTTCCAGCCCAGGGTCGATTCAAAGATGGAATTCTGAGGCTATCGAGGACATAGGGCAGCCACTTTGCAATTCGGTTATGGAACATTTCATGAAAAGGATATTGTCCTGTGAGCGTGGTCGTGGTGGTTATTTGCCTGATGTTATTTTCCACTATTAACGGCATACCTTCCTCTTTATAATGAAACAAACATCCGATCATTTATATTAAAAAATAGCATTTTTCTTTGAATATCAAAATAACCTCTCTTATTAGATAACCCTATAAATCCGGGTCGTTTCGGTAATAATATATAGTCTGTCTGATTCCCATTTGAGCAATATACATAGGTACAAACATATGATGAATATTAAAATTAAGGCCACATTTGATAATTCTAAAATGTATAAAATTAGCAAATCACTGACTTATTGAACCTTCTGGCATAAGCCAAAGATTTGCGAAATTAATATTTACACATTAACAGTTATCGCAAATATTTTGCCAAAAAGTAAATTAAACCAAAAAAAAAATCAAAGTATTTTGTGGATTTAGTAACATGAAATATTACAATCTGCTAAATTGTAAGGTAGTCAATATGGCGCAGCAAAAGTGCTAGCTTAAAAGAAGCGGAGGTTATTTTAGCTCTGAAAGTAAAAAAACCAATGCTACAAGTTACTTCTGTTAGACTCCATACAAACAAAAAATTCGAATACAAATGAAATGTCTTTAATTTTCAAAATATTGAAATCACTGTATTACAAACTAAGCGAAATTTCAAACTTCTAAACTCTACATTATCTTGAATCGTCACTCAGTATCGCTTTCACTATCAATCTCCGCCTCGCTCTCAAATTCGGCCACTGCATCATCGTTCTCCTTTGATTTAATTAAGAACATTTCATCGTCATCCTCAGCTATATCACTATCATTTTGCTGTTCGGTTGATTTTTTCTCAGTTCCGGGCAACTCTTCACGTTGTTTTCTACGCTCTTTGGCAGCATTTAATAAAACTCGCATGGAGTATTTGTTGAAATCGCATCTAAAAGAATTTTCGCAATATTAGTCAAGTAAACGAAAGTCATAAAAAAAGAAAACACTCGTATTACATGCGATTAAGCGATTCGTATTTCTGTGATAAGCTTTCCTGCAGCGATAGTAATGCGTGGTGTTGCAGCAAATCACTTTTATTGCCATGTGTAGATAATAAACTGCAACACCAATTCAAGTAGAATTCCAGATGTGTAGTAGTCTGCAAGCCGCGAGCGATGACTTGAAGCAAGGAGTGCGCAAAGGTATCAGGCAACGTCGAACAAATCAGTTTTACTGCATAAAGTAGAAATAGGAATTCGTTTAGAAAAATATCTTTTAAGCAAATTACAACAATACGAACTTACTATCTTTATTTGGTATTTTCTCTAGAACCATATATATGAGATGGGGCTCATTTAGTTTTAGCGACATAACAAGTGCCTTCGAAAAATCATTTTTATCTGCCGAGTCGCGAATAGCTTTCGGCGTTACCTCCAAAGATAAATGAAAAGGATCAAAAACAACACCTGCAATCAAGTTTAAAATTTATATAACTTTTTCCTAATTTGGTTTAATAGTTATTTATTTAATACCTTTATCCAATGAGAACAAGCACAGACCTTCGGTGCAAGCTACCGCATACGCTTGGCCGGTCGGCATGAAACGCACAGAGAAAACTTTTATTTTTGGTTTTAAGCTTCTACTTGCCATATCTCCCTTTTGCACCCCGGGCAAACGAATTGCTACATTACCACCCTCCAGTTCTTCACGGGTTTCAACGAGCGCCATATTACCAAATTCTGTGAGATTGCGCCGATTTATATATTCCTGCAATTGTAATTGAAATTAATAATAAATTCACACACTTTTGGTTACATTTTGGCTGCTCACATCCAAGCCATCTAAGCTATGATTCTGGGTAATTTCGAACTTCTTCAGAAGCAACGCTTCGCGTGCATGATAAATGCATATAAACTGTGAATTACCACCGGCTATAATACATTCCCCATCAACGGAATATTCAATGGAAGAAAAGTATCTAAAATTTTTGAAAAATTTGAATTGCTTAGTGTACATTTATTTGCATACGAATACATACTTGCCCTCCAAGTTCTTTTTGCCTGTTATTACGTCATTCTCATAGCGACCACCAGCCAAATCGTTGCGCCCTTCAATACAACTTATCTGTGTCGATGTTTTAACGTCGAAAATTGTTATATGACCATTGAGTGTGGCGACTGCGACCTGAGAGTAAGAATTTCATTTATTTTATAGTAAATGGCGAAGAGAACAATTAAATTTCTCTTATATGCATAAATTTATTTATGAGTCATTTTTTACCCTACACTCTCATACTTACATGCTCACCGCTCGGACTGAACACTACACACGTCGCATCCGTGAGTACATCAATCGTTTCGTGTTCACTGTTATTTTCTAAACAGTTCCAAATTTTTATGGTTTTGTCCCATGACCCTGATACGAGTGTCGTCATTGCGGCAACTGGCGAAAATGCTATCGAGCTTACAGGTCCTTCATGGCCACTTATCACTTCCAGTAATTTACCCAATTTTACTGACCATAGATACATTTCGAAAACATCCAGACAAGCAGCGGCCACAAATTCACCAGAATGATCAATGGCCACACAAGAGAATTGCACACGTTCAGGTGAGCTGAATGTACGAAAATTGCGATACCTAAGAAGCAAACAAAAGTCCAACAGTATTAGCAAATAATCATTAGTTCTTTAATCATATCCAATAGTTCACCTGTTGACATCAAATGCTCGCACTGTTCCATCCAGCGAACAACTAACCAAGAAATTTTTATTGCGACTGAATTGGATGCCCGTAACACCGCTACTATGTTCACTGAATGTAACAAAGCAGAAACCGCTTTGTGTATTCCAAAGTTTTACTTTAGAGTCCTCGCCACCTGTGGCGATATACTGTCCATCTGGTGAATAGCTTATGCAAGTCATTTCACTGCAATGCCCCTGTTGCTTCATAATATACTGCTCACCTATGTTGGATTATTGGTTTTATTTGTTAAATAAGAATATTGATTTTCACTTAATGGCCAAGTTTGTCACTTACTTTGCCATTCCCATACAAGTAACTGTCCTAATTCGCGTGATGCCAACGCCACCCAATCACCGGTGCCATTAAAAAGCGCTACAGATATGGCATAATCAGAAATGCTTAGTGAGTGGATCATGTTGACGTCAGGCAGTTCGTATAAGTAGAAACTACCGACGCTGAAGGCAATAACTAAAATTTTGGTACGATTATTATAATGCGCCGCCGTTACAATTGCGTTCCGGCTTGTTTTGCGTGGCTCTTCTGCCAAGTAATGCCTGCTAATTTTTTTGTAGAAAAACGGGTGTGTTTTTCTGACAACCTCATCCTTTACTTCATTCTCATCTTGAGGATCTGAGTTCATCTCCTTGTTATCCTCTCCATTCTCCTTTTCTACAACATCATCCTCGGACTCTTCTTCTTCATCTTTGGCAACGGTTTTCTTCTTCTTATTTGGTATATATTTTAGAGCTTCTCTCTGTTCTGGTGTTACATCCTCAATGTCGGATGGACTTATACTACATTCCCACAAGCAGAGCTGTCCATTACGACTAAGTGTATTCACATGCATACTGTTGCGCTCAAAGAAACTAGCAATAATCGCATCCGTATGTCCTGGCAGTATAAAAGTACGGAAATTTGTCAACAAGCGTAAACCAACAATTTTGGTGGTGCCATCACGACAACCGACCGCTAGAAAACGCGAATCTGACGACCAATCTAGCCAAGTGATATCATCGAATCCGCCCAGAAAGCGCCGTTTTAGCACAAATGGATTGTATTCGCCAGTTAATTCACCGGGCGATGCAAACACCAAAACCAGATTATCCATGGCCACAGCGAAATATGCACCATCTGGACTGAACACTACACATTGTGGTTTTGTATGGAGCTTATGGCGATGAATGACAGCACAAGATATCATGCTAATTAGCTGTGCTTCGCCTACTTCATTAACAGCAATCAGCAGATTGCCATCTGGTGAAAGAGCGATGGCCACATAATTGTAACGAGACTCAAGCGATAGCGTGCGTGACTTGTGACTATTACAAAAGAAGAAACATCATGTAATTAAACTTGGACCAAATTGTAATTCATCCAACAAGGAATATAACTCACTTTCTCAAATCGTATATTGATATCCGGTTACCAACCGGACTGATAATGCTATTACCGTCGGGTGTGAATTGTAGATTTCCATTACGATAAATTGCACCGAGCAAATTCGAAAACTATAAAACAAAAGTACAAGTAAATCATTTCACCGATTTGAAATGTTCAAACATATTACCTTATATGAAAACTTCATGCCAATAAAAACAAATTAATTTGAAAGAACAGTAAATCACACTTTAAACAGCCTCGACCACCAGACGCAAACGTAAACAAATCACACGTGTTTGACATAACAAGGTTGCTTACGAATGGAATATGTTGAGAAAGGAACGTTAGCAAAGAAAACGCCAGTGCTGGCCTTCGTTTCAAAAATTAGACCACCTTTCAATACACTAATATATTAATTTTTTAAAGTTCAGTTTAAATATTCTGGGAAGCTCTTGATATAGTTTTAAACCTTTTGCATCATCGACGGAAAAATCCGCGAACAAAAACTCTCTCTTATCACCAAGAATGGAATAATCTCAGTAATAAATTATTTTTTTTTAAGTTTAAGGAATACAAATAATCTTGGTAACCCTGCAACATTATTTTTCATTAGAACAAACAGTAATGGTCTTGCCGGCGCAAAGTATTTTAAAGGGGACTAACGTTTTTAATTTTTTTTTTGGCTTTTTTTTTTTGATTTTTTAAATGAAGAACCTTTCAAGAATATTCTGTGAAAATTTTAGATGAATCGGAGCAAAACTTACAAAGATACAGCCATGTAAGTGTTGCTACCTACCTGGCTCAACCGCGCTCCATTTGTACTTTAAAGCGTTTTTCCCACAACTTACGTTTTCAAAGTCGGTGCCCCTCATAACTTTGAAACTACTGCGCCGATCCTTTTGAAATTTTGAACACTTTTCTGTAGATGTTTTACAAGGTAACGACGAAGAGTTTTTTTCGAATTTGTTGATACTTTTGTTTTTACGGTAACTAATTCACCGATTTTTTACGCGAAAATCGTGTTTTTGACTTTAACGTGTTCCCAAAAATCGAAAAATTTTTAATTTCAAAACCCTCTCGGCGTTACCCGGAGAAAACGATTATCTAACGAAATAACTTTGGTTTTTTGATTTCAGATGATTTAACACCGAGTTATGAGGGGCACCGCAAAACTACTTTTTTTGAGATGCGTCCGAATAATTTCTGCCATTGCCGTATTTTTAAATATTTTTGGATGAAAATTTCCCAACATATACTTCAAATGCTATAGTTTTATGTAGTAAAAGATTTGACGAATAAATTTTAACTGTGTCATCAAAAAAAAATCATAAAAATGTGCCTTTTTCCATGAATTAACGTTACACCCCCTTAAATACATTGCGCTTTTCGAACGGTGATGCAAAAGTGTTAAGAATGTTTTTCATGGCAGAAATGCAATTAGATGTTTTTTATTGCCTGCCAAGTGCGAACGCCGTTAGAAAATGAATTTGTATAAACTGAAACTAATAGATTTGTAATCACACAGGCAAATGTACTCTACTACGGTCACATTAAAATTTAAAGCTGAATGTAATTCGGTTACGAAAACAATAACTCAAGAGATGCTCAACAAACAAAATTAACCGTTTTTTATAGAAGATTTTCGTTTCGTTTCAAAACAGAATTAACGAACTAAAATGTAGTCTCTGTGTTTAAAGTTAAACGAGCACTTACCATCAGACCAAATAAAGCAAATTTTTATACTGCCACTTTTAAAAAATTTGTCCCCACTTTAGAACGAACTGAATATTATTTTTAACACCAAAATTCAAATATTCCTTAAGACATTCCAGTTCAAAATTTTTTAGCATCTTAAGACCGGTAGAATACCATTTTTTCATGCTTCTGGTACAATTTAATTTGAGGTACATAGTTCATGTAATCCTTGTAAATAAATATAACTCGATATGTACACTGTGACATGTTTCACAACGGACTTTCACACGATGTTACAAACTGGCACATATGTAGACTCATTTACCCTGCTTAAATAAAAATTAAGCGTCACGTTAAAATTGTATTCCCTATACATACCAATCTTTACATTTGCTTTCAAGGAAGGAAATGTTATATTTTATCTATCACAAACGTATATGTGTTTATTACATATTTATGTATACGTTGGTGTTAGTTTTAATGATATATATGTAGTTACATGTGTGTTAGTACTTCTAAAATTTCAGGTTAAATAAAATATATGTAATATATTTTTATTATAGTCAAATAATGGCCGTAAGGCGAATATGCATATAACATTTTTATACGCATTAAATATTAGTGTAGGATGGATATGCATCGCGAGGAGGGAGGAGCTGTTGTCGTTGTTCGCAATTATTTCGGATATTTTTGAAGTGCGAATATACTGCCAACCAAATATAAATGTTTAATGCTGAAAAGAGAAATGAAAAATTAGTAACACTCATAATATAAAAGATGTATTCGTAGTATGATAAAATACTGAAGTATATTTGTTCAGGTGAACGCAGAAAATTCAAACTTTATTAAATTTGTTAGCAAGCTTCTTACTCTAAGTCCTTCATTAGTTTAAGTTACGAAAAGTTGTTAGTTTCAACATTTTAATTTTCTTTTTTTTCCTGACATGTTGTGAACTATAACCAATTGGATCACTTAGTGAGTAGTTTATGCTCAGTAGGGACACTTCTTAGGTGCCTTTATCCATGATGCCAAATTATTTATCTTTGTCTTTTACTTTTAAGAAAGCGAGATTTTTACTTAATTGCGTTCACTGATTTCTGTTGAATAACTTACCCAAATTAAGGGAAACGAAGATTATCAAGCCGATGTTAGATGAAAATGAAATCTGTACTGCTTCTACTATTAGAAGAACGTAGTATGTTACAGCAAACAGTAGCGATATGCCAGTATTTAATAGCCATGGCAAAAGTAGTAGATGTCGTTGCTGAAATTGATAAAAATAAAATTTAGTATTATTTATATAACATTAAAAGCCATCAGTTGAAATTGCATTTCTTGTTATTTTTTCTATTCGTACAAAAAAACTTCCTTCGATTAAAGCAGTTAAGTAAAAAGGCCGGAATGGAAAGATAAACACTGCATATAGATAACAGATAAAAGCTCTTTTATTTTAAACATAGAAAAAATTTTGCTGGTATGAACCCTGATGATTGTTTAAAAAATGCTCGAAGACAGAAATGATTAGCAACATGTGGGCCGTGATTGCTGGAGAATTCATAAAAACTCAATGATTTCGGCGAAAGTCTTCCAAAAAGGTTAAATGAAATCTATGGAATTAAAATCCAAGCGCCTCAAACATTTCAATATTTATTTCACGGTACATTAATAAGTGGATCCGTTTACTTATTCGAAGAATGTTACCTGATATACCTTGTAGTTAGACGGTTAGCTTACCGTACCCGTACCTTACTTAGTCGAAGGTACTGCGCACGACACTAACCACCTATTCACGTGGCCCCTTAAACCTACTCATCTAACACCTCACCATCTCCTCTGTTCATATTTCGTTTAATATTTACGGCCGACAAAAAGTACATAACAAAACTTGGAAACACCGATTCCATCAGCACTCATTTCATAAGCGCATATAAACAATAGCGCAGATACATACGTAGGCGCTTAAAAAAACATAGCTCTTATTATCATCAAATACACACCGTTATTATCATGAAATAATCATGGTATGCTTTCAGGAATGCAAAATATACGCATTTTTAAGTTGCGACTCAGTGACTGACGGTAAATGTTTTGTATGTGTACATATGTATATACATATATTCATATAAGATTTGTTACTTCCGTAGTTGTAAAAGGAGTTTTTTTTTCAATTTCTATATTCTCTCCCCGTAGATCTCATATCTCATATAATTTGTTAGAACCTCCACTTAAATTCCGAGGTGCTGAATTTGCCAATCTGCACAGCAATTGGCAAATGGTGAAATGGATATTTTTGTTGTAACGGTTATAATATTCCACCTTAAATTTCCGTTGGTATCGAGAAATGATAAATTAATTGCATTGATTTTTAGTTAAACTCATTTTAAGCAGTCAATTTTACACGCTTCGGGCCGGTTTTTAAGATTCGTTTTTAAACTGAGTTGCATAGTTAGATATTTAATTGGAAAGCAAAACTAGAATTTAAAATTTCCTACAAATTCATTGGCACCGAAAGTCTGACCGTAAGAATTCCTTAATTGCTTTTGTAACTCTTGTAACAATAAACTGCGATCTATAATATGTATGTATGTATATGCAATAACAACACACTCTTTACATAGCCGTTTGAAACTTACCTTAATGGTTCCCAATATTAAGCAGACAGATGCAAACATATTGATGGCGTTTAAAACCAAAAAGGCTACGAATGCGACAGTCAGAACTGAAAAAAGATAAGAATCCAATAAACAAAAGCTCATGAGAAAAACGGCGATGCGTAATTAGCTAAATATAAGTACATATATCTACATATGCATACACTTATATTCATACATGAATAAATAAATACCAAGAATGATATTGCACTCCGTGCAAATATACTATATACAATATATAACTAACTTGTACGAATTCTGTTAGGATCGAGCTTCTCATTTACTGGTGCTGATTCCATCACTTTCTCAACAATATCATCGATGTAGCCCAAGCATAATCCCAAAACCACAACTGCTATGAGGGACCCAACTGATCCTAGCCATCCGATAATCGTAGCGGCTGTCTCCAGACGGAAGCAAAAGAATTTTTGCACCATTTTCACGGAATCTTTGAAGAATTACTGAATTTAACAATTACGCCAAATTTTCAAAACTTTCCTATCCAGTCCAATAACAACACCAAACAAAAAACCAGTTGCTGCAGTTAGTTTTGCATTTCATAATGCTTATCAGCGGCGTACGTAGGAGTACAATCAATGTATCGACTTTCGACGTATCGATATATCGAAAGACTTCTGTATCGATGCTTGCAATTTTCAAAATCTGAAAGAAGCGACTACTAAGGTTGCAAAGACTTATTGCAGCAATAGGCACGCAAAATTTGTTGTTAAGCTAAATACACACCAGGCAACCGTTGCAGCAACACGGCCATGTTGAAGCAACCGTTGCCTCGTGTGTAGCTGTGTTGCCAATTGATTTGCGTGTTGCTGCAACCGTTGCCTGAAATATCAAAAAAATTTGATTTTTGGGATAGGTTGCTGCAACCGTTGCTTCGTGTGTATCATTGTTTACTGCTTTTACTCGTTCAGTTCGTTGAAAACAAGCGAAGAAGAAGGTTCGTGCGGAGTAAAATAAAGTGAAAAAGGAAAAAATGGTAACTAAAAATAATGAAAACTATGTTAATTTTATTAACGAATATAAAAATTTGAGAGAGCTGTGGGATATAAGTAGTGAAAAATATAAAAATCAAAATTTTAGAAAAAAAGCATACGAGCAATTAAAAAATGAATACAATAAAATTGATAAAAATTTCAAGTCCGCAAAAGAGTTTCCTGTTGCAAGATGCCGCAAAGTTATTGCCAGTCTAATTTCTGCTGATATTGCCTCTCTCATTATGGTATCTTGTTTCGTTATTTTGGCCTTTACGAAGTCCAACAATTTTCTAAACAGGGCTTCGCCCATCCTCATGTAATTGTTAAGCTAAATACACACCAGGCAACCGTTGCAGCAACACGGCCATGTTGAAGCAACCGTTGCCTCGTGTGTAGCTGTGTTGCCAATTGATTTTCGTGTTGCTGCAACCGTTGCCTGAAATATCAAATAAATTTGATTTTTGGGATAGGTTGCTGCAACCGTTGCTTCGTGTGTATCATTGTTTACTGCTTTTACTCGTTCAGTTCGTTGAAAACAAGCGAAGAAGAAGGTTCGCGCGGAGTAAAATTAAGTGAAAAAGGAAAAAATGGCAATTGAAAATAATGAAAATTATGTTAATTTTATTAACGAATATAAAAATTTGAGAGAGCTGTGGGATATAAGTAGAGAAAAATATAAAAATAAAAATTTTAGAAAAAAAGCATACGAACAATTAAAAAATGAGTACAATAAAATTGATAAAAATTTCAAGTCCGCAAAAGAGTTTCCTGTTGCAAGATACCGCAAAGTTATTGCCAGTCTAGCTTCTGCTGATATTGCCTCTCTCATTATGGTATCTTGTTTCGTAATTTTGGGCTTTATGAAGTCCAACAATTTTCTAAACAGGGCTTCGTCCATCCTCATGTAATTTTTATAGTCCGCTGGTTCATTTTCCTTCAGTTCTTTCAGCAGCCTCTCGTTCGAAAATTCGATTTTTTTTAAAAGCCAATTTTTGGACCAAATTTTCTTTCTCTTCTTTTGTTGCATCTCTTCTTCCTCATTTTCGTACAAAAGTTCGTCAATTATAATAAGAGAAGTAATTTTACGTATTTCGTCGATCATTTAAAAAATTTAATTTTACGTATCTTCCGCTCGTACCTTTCCTGCACCACAGTTATACACAATACTGAGATTGAAGCAACGGTCGCAACGTGTTTCTTAAACAAAGGCAACACGTTGCTGCAACCGTTGCTTCAACGGTTGCCTGGTGTGTATTTAGCTTTATAGTCCGCTGGCTCATTTTCCTTCAGTTCTTTCAGCAGCCTCTCGTTCGAAAATTCGATTTTTTTTAAAAGCCAATTTTTGAACCAAATTCTCTTTCTCTTCTTTTGTTGCATCTCTTCTTCCTCATTTTCGTACAAAAGTTCGTCAATTATAATAAGAGTAATATAATTTTGCGTATCTTCCGCTTGTACCTTTCCTGCACCACAGTTATACACAATACTGAGATTGAAGCAACGGTCGCAACGTGTTTCTTAAACAAAGGCAGCACGTTGCTTCAACGGTTGCCTCGTGTATATCTAGCTTTATATTTTATAATATAAAATAAAAGGCCAAAGCGATTTTTTTAATATTCAGATATTAAATATTGTGTAAAAGCTCTCCCAGGTGGTTAAGGGGGCTAGAATTTGCCCGCGATAACGAATGCCAGTCGTAAGAGACATCTAAATTCCACACCTCAGCCTCTTAAACTGCTTTTTATAAGCATTACCTCAACTCTAAAAGGTTGGGTGAAACAGGTATAGAAACTGCTTGGTGACGATTGACGACAGTGCAACATAGGGAAGGCTCGGCACCCGTTCTGTCAGCAAAATGTTGACACCCTAATGGTCATCTGCTGCGTACCAAAAGTTATCCCAAAAATCCCATAAATATTAATAAACCAAGGATTACCTATGCTGGAGTTTTTTATATATAATATATATATATTTTTTATTGTTTTCGTCTTATTGTAAAGTTAAATTTCTGATTCGAAGTGGAAAGATTATTTTGAATAAAATTTTAATATAAATTGTGAATATGGTCAAATGGGATCTACCAAGAGCATAAACAAAATACATTAACTTGTTTTTTAATACCGCTAGTACCCCTGGTGAAAAGATCGGTATCCACATCGCAAAATTTCTAGAAATTTTGGAATCCATCAATATGGATCGCAATACTGTGAATAAATAGTGAGTGTGTAGCATACATATACTCGAGATACATCAATATGCGATACATGAAATAAAAACAATTACAGAAAACCTTGAATGGCTCATTTTAATAGGTTACTCAATGTATTAGTCTTGTAAATACTGTCAAGAAATATCGGGCGAGTAGCACACACTCACGATCCATCAATATGGATTACGATTCAAATATTAAAATATATATTGAACGTCTGACATGCGCTTTAGAAGATGTGGAACGTGTCTTTAATAGATCCCGTTAAACTATGTATTAAAAAACCAAAAATTATATTCGATATTGGTAATTACGTTGATTTTAACCATAATAAATTATTACTGCGTAATTGAAAAATTAGGAAAATATTAAAGCAAGGGCAACATTCCGACTTTGGAAACTCCTTAATAACAAAAAACACAAATTTGAAACAAATATTTATATACAGGAAAGAAAGTTAATTTAATGGCTGGGATTCCCAATAATGTCTATTGGGCAATTTTTGGCAAACTATAATGTCTTTATTAATGAACTTCGTGGAGATGATAGTGAGGTATTAAGGAACACTCTTTATAACTCCAAATTATTCGGAAAATAATAATTTCGTAATTATTTGCCTTCAAAATGCCCTCGGGAACTTCACTATAATTTGGCACATTACACTATATATTTTTTTACACTTCACTTAAATTCACTAAATATACACTCACCCGCGTGTTTTTACTTATTTTTATCCTTATATTCGAATTATTTTCATTAAAATTTGTCCCTACAATCACTTTACAATTTTAAACGCGAATAAGAAGAAGATTGGAATGACAACAGTGTTGCCGGATGCCTGCAAATGAAAACAAATATATGAACAAAAATGAAGTAATTCAGTTTAGTGTTAATGATGGGGAGGGGGGTTATTGCGCCTCCTTTTTACACACACGCATATGACGTTTTAATTTTGGGTTCAATCGTTTTAACACGGAAAGAAGTTCTACGCAAAAATACTGTGGATTGCGTAGCTGGAGTTGGACTGATGAGGGTTATTTCTTGAAGCGCGGCGAAGGCCGCCCCCGCGAAGAGGAATTCCACGCAAAAATAGTGTGGATTGCGCAGCCGGAGTTGGACTGATGAGGGTTGTTTTTTTTGAAGCGCGGCCGAAGGGCACCCACGCGAAAAGCAAAAAATACTGCAATTTTACAATCAACCCTCCACTGAACATCTTTGGGCAATATTGCTGTTTCCGTGGCGCCGCAATTTAATGGCGGATTCTTATAGAACTCGACAAAAGAAAACGAAATGAATAAGTAAAATTTTTTGATATTTCGCTTAGTTTTCAAGTAATTTAATGTTAAAGTTCTCTAATTTAGCGCAAAGTTGGTGTTGCCATACACCTGAAATAAAAACGAAGTTTGTATGCAGAGATGTTCAGTAGAAGGTGCATTGTAAAACTGCAGTATTTTTTGCTCTAATTTTAAGTTGAGAAATAATTTTGAAAATAAAAACATACAACTCATTCAAACTTAAAAACAATGATATTAAGCGTATCACAAAAAATAATAAAGTAATTAAAATTAAATTAATTAACACAGTATTTTTGCGTGGAACTCTTTATCGCGTAGGCGGCCTTCGGCCGCGCTTCAAAAAAATAACCCTCATCAGTCCAACTCCGGCTACGCAATCCACCGTATTTGTGGGTAGAACTTCTTTTCGGTGGGCGGCCTTCGGCCGCGCTTCAAAAAAATAACCCTCATCAGTCCAACTCCGGCTACGCAATCCACCGTATTTTTGCGTAGAACACCTTTTGACGTGGGCGGCCTTCGGCAGCGCTTTAAAAAAATAACCCTCATCAGTCCAACTCCGGCTACGCAATGCACAGTATTTTTGCGTAGAACTTCTTTCCGTGTTAAAACCATTGAACCCAAAATTAAAACATCATATGCGTGTACATATGTAGTAAGGAGACACAATAACCCCCATCCCCAACATTAACACTAAACTTAAATACTTAATTTTTGTTCATATTTTGGTTCATATTTTTGTTTCATTTGCAGGCATCCGGCAACACCATACTGTTGTCATTCCAATCTTCTTCTTATTCGCGTTTAAAATTGGAAAGTGACTGCATGGACAAATGCATTTGCATTTTATTTTAATATAAATAATTCAAATATAAGGATAAAAATAAGTAATAACACGCGTGCGAGTGTATATTTCGTGAATTTTAGTGAAGTGCTAAAAAATATATAGTGTAATGGGCAAATTATAGTGAAGTTCCAAAGGGCATTTTGAGACCTTTTTTATTCAATATCTCGAAAACTAAGTGAAATATCAAAAAATTTTACTTATTCATTTCGTTTTCTTTTGTCGAGTTCTATAAGAATCCGTCATCAGATTGTGGCGCCACGGAAACAGCAGAATCCCCCATCTTTGCATACGAACTTCGTTTTTATTTCAGGTGTATGGCAACACCAACTTTTCGCTAAATTACAAAACTTTAACATTAAATTATTTAAAAACTATAAGCATCGGCGGGTGCGGTTTTTAGTTTTGAGATGGGGATACACCCCTCTATCGGCCTCTTTTAACCTTTTTTTCAAAGCAATAGACATTATACTAAAAATATCCCAATTTAATTGTCTTTTACAAAGCCATACCTATTTTTGGGCATTTTGTTTTTGTTTTTTGTCTACTATATGTTAAAAAAAGCATTTCTCTATTTCTGGTTACTTTTTCATGTGTATCGCACAAATTTCCTATTGGCATATCAGTCCATCTTTAGCTGGTGCAATTTTTCGTCACACGTTGTAAGTTAGTGAGTAATATATTATTGTGGATTTTAGTAATCTACTAAAGTCAATTTTAATATAAGTAGAACATCAATTTGGAAGTTGCATTGTGAAACATGTCGAAGCGAACGCAACCTGATTGGCACCCACCATCAATTAAAGACCGACCTAAATTGAAGCTCTTCAACAGTTTAACAAGGCAAAAGGAGGATTTTGTGCCGCTGGACGGTAACAATGTGACTTGGTATAGCTGCGGTCCTACAGTATACGATGCATCACATATGGGGCATGCGAGGTAAACTTTAACTTTACTGCCACGTACACACTGCTCCGCTATTGAAATGTTTTATCATAGATATTGATACACGATTATTGTGCTTTAGGTCATACATTTCTTTTGATATTATGCGGCGCATACTTTCCGACTATTTTGGTTATAATGTTTTCTATGTTATGAACATTACGGATATTGACGATAAGATAATTAAACGTGCTCGGCAAAACCATTTGTACGAAACATATGTTAGCGCAGCCGCAACAACACCACTGGATAAATTGTTAGCGGACCAAAAAGAGGTTTTGGAGAAATTCAATGTCATCTGCAGGGAAACAAATGATCATGACAAGAAAGTTATGTTTGAACGTATGCTAATAAAAATGAATGATGCAATGGAAACCCTTATTATGGCAGTCGCTAGTAACGATCCAGAAAAAATTGATGAAGCGCGCTCAATGTATTTGACAGAAGCAAAAGATCCCATAGCGGACTGGTTGGATCGCAAAGACGGCTCAACTGTTAAAGAAAATGCAATATTTGAAACACTGCCACGCTACTGGGAAAACGAATACCACAAGGATATGCAGGCACTTAACGTAAGTGATTTTAATAAATATGCGAAACATTTTATCTCATTGAGTAATTTTGCAGATATTGCCTCCAGATGTACTTACACGTGTGTCCGAATACGTGCCCCAGATAATCAAATTCATTGCGCGCATCATCGATAATGGACTTGCTTACGAAGCAAACGGTTCCGTTTACTTTGATGTAAACGCCTTTGACAAGCGAGACAAACATCACTATGCTAAACTTGTGCCTGAAGCCTATGGTGATACGAAATCACTGCAAGAAGGTGAGGGAGATTTGTCCATAGCTGAAGATCGGCTCATCGAAAAACGCTCACCAAACGATTTTGCTTTATGGAAGGCTAGCAAAGCAGGTGAACCGTCTTGGGAAAGTCCTTGGGGTATGGGACGTCCTGGATGGCACATCGAGTGTTCAGCCATGGCCTCTGATATATTTGGACCAATGTTTGATATACACACCGGTGGTGTGGACTTAAAGTTTCCACATCATGACAATGAACTAGCGCAATCTGAGGCAGCATTCAATCAATCCGAATGGGTAAAATACTTTCTGCACACGGGTCACCTAACCATTGCTGGTTGCAAAATGTCGAAATCATTGAAAAATTTTGTAACAATACAAGAAGCATTGAAGAAGAATACCCCATGTCAATTACGACTTGCATTTTTGCTGCACTCATGGAAAGATACTCTCGATTACTCCAACAACACAATGGACATGGCATGTCAGTATGAGCGATTCTTGAATGTAAGTGCTGGATCTCTTTGGTCATACAAAACCAATGATCAATGCTTAACTTTTATCTTAGGAATTCTTTTTAAATGTGAAAGATTTAACACGACACATGCAAAATGGCTCACCTAGTTCGCAATTTGGCGTATGGACAAGTGCAGAGGCTGCGCTGCAAGAGAAACTCAAGCTGGCACGAAATGCAGTATATGAGGCATTATGTGGTAAGTTACGATCTGCATTCTATATATATAGGTATGTGTATATAATAATACTTTATATGTTACTTATCTCTTAGATAACATTGACACGCGCAGCGCTCTAGATGCGTTACGGGAGTTGGTTTCCGTTTCAAATGTCTATATACGAGACAATAAAGATCATATTAACTGCCTTCTCTTACGACGCATTGCTGCATATATAACGGATATCTTGCACATATTCGGCACTATTCAAGGGCCACGTGGCGGTATAGGCTTTCCAGTGAGTGGCGCTGATAGTAGTGTGGACATTGAAGCTACTTTATTACCTTATGTAGACGCGGTAGCGGAGTTCCGAAACAATGTGCGCGAGGAAGCGAAAACCATTAAAGCAAATGCTATTTTACAATTGTGCGATAAACTGAGAGATGATGTGCTACCAAATTTGGGTGTACGGCTGGAGGATAAGGAAAACGGCAAATATGCTGTGAAATTAGTAGATCGGGAAGTATTGCTTAAGGAGCGTGATGCGAAAAAAGCTGCCGAGGCGGAACGTGTAGCTGAAAAGCAACGCAAACAGGAAGCCGCTGCCAAGCTATTGGCCGCCAAGGAAGCGCAAAAACGTATAAACCCGCAAGAGATGTTTCTTAGTGAAAAAAATAAATATTCACAATTTGATGAAAATGTAAGTGCATCGAACACATAAGCAAAACTTTCACTTTTTTTCTTTTAAATAAAAAAAAAACTTTATTTTCATAATACTTTCAGGGCTTGCCAACGCATGACGCCGAAGGTAAAGAGCTGAGTAAGGGTTTGCTGAAAAAATTAACTAAGCTGCAGCAACAACAAGAAGCGCGATATAAAGAATATCTGTCTACAGCTACCAATGGAAATTAATTGTATCTTAAATTCCAGTTACTCATTTATATGTACACATAAAAATTAACTTCGAAATTTTTGTAATAAAACAAAATCTTGAATTTATTTGATTTGCAATTTCCATAGATATAATTTACGATCTGAAGCAACACCAATGTACGGTAAGCGATGGTGCCACGACATACCGCCGTACAGTTTGAGCGTAGCGTCAACGAGTGGTATTCTCGATTTGGCAGTGAAAACCTTAACTGAAACATCGGGTCGACCGACACTCGCTACTACTGTCTCTGCATTGGGCGCTATGCGCACGATTTGCCCACCGTCCTCGTGCACTTGCTTTATATCAATAGGTAAGGGACGTCGCAAATCCCAAGTAACTATATCTCCAGCTACAAGTGCTGTAATGCACATACGATTAAGCGGGCACCAATCCACCGAACGGAGTGGACACTTTTGCGCTTCAACAGATATAAGCGGGGCCTGCGTCTGAATATTGTACAAGTGGATGACACCCCTCTTTTCTGCCACGAGTACTTTATGCGGCTCCTCTGGGTGACATTTTACAGACATACCGGCCGATAGCAAATGAAATGTCACGCTATTTTCAAAATTAGTTTTCGTATCCCAAATTCGGCAAGTATTATCGTCACCAACAGAAGCTAGAAACTCGCCATTACAGTCCCATATGACTTGATTTATGTAGTTAGTGTGACCTAAATAGAATGAAATAATTTAATTAAACGTGCATTACAATAAAATTTTATGTCTACCATTTAGTATTTGAACAGTATCGGAATTCTGCAAATCAGTACGAAATATACGCAGGCGAAAATCGGCGCCAGCCGCGCAAAATATTACCGATTTTGGTACAACCACTAGCGAAGTTTCTGGGGCAAAGCATAGCGACACACAACGGCTCTCATGATATAAGTCTTTTAAACGCTTCCAGTCGAAACAACCAGATTCTTCCTGTGGAAATGCAGAAGTTCTAGAGATTTTATACTGAAGAAGCATTGTAATATTTACCGGCAAACTAATGAGTCCTAATATTATTTTTTTACTACTGCCAAGCGCTAACAAGTTGCAGGCAAAATCACTGTCGCAAAACTCAAAGCACTCTATTTGCTCTGGGAAGCTCAAAGTGTGGGTCGCTGCTGTGAAATTCCGCATTATTTAACAATATACAAAATAAATCTTCTATTTACAAATGGACGCAAATGCTTCGACGAGGATTATTCACATCTATCGATATATCGATAATTGTTGCGATAGTTCAAACGATAAAGTGCGCTGAAAGTGGCTGTCTTTCAAACAACAAATGTTTCTCAACGAGAGAATGATGATTTTATAGCCATAATTTCAGGTTTTATTGAAATTTTTTAATATTTTTGGGGAAATATAGCAGCGCTAGAAAAATTATATTAGTCAAAATATTTAATTTTTTTTATTTAAATAACTACTGCTAGTAATATTATTTAATGCCATCAGTGCTCAAGTTCAAAAAGTCCCGTTAATTTTTAGCCATCCGAAGCAAAATTGTGACAGTAAGTTCGGGTGCGCTTCATCGGGGATTCGGCAGCAGATTCAGCCCGCTCATTTCACATCTATACTTAAGGCTCGCCTACATACAATTTTAGCGTTGCGTTGGCATTGGCTTCGCCAACTGACTACGAACACATACATGCATATAAAGGCGTTCACATAGCCAAAGTTGAGCATGGTGAAACGATTTTTAGAGGTGGGCTATGTAGCAGATCGTTATTCGGCTGTGAGCGAACTTGGGAGAATAGGCTGATGGGCTGACATCGAAAAATTAACACAGCCAATGCTCATGCCATGGCATGCGTATATCTCTAACAAGTCAAAGCTCCCCTCAAAAGTTTTTTTTTCAGCATAGCCAAGGCGAATATATTAAAGGTGATGTTGGTAAATCAGTTGTTTTTTTCTTTTGCCGTGTCCATGTGGTTGTCAGCTTAGAATGAAACAAGGCGAATTCATTATTTGTTTGACAATCAAACGTACAGAACATTGATGTTGGTCTAGTGCCACCACCTTTAATAAATCTACCTTGACCATAGCTATCAAGCAAACCTTGAAATCTATCATCCTTAAAAGTTGAGCAACGCCATCGGCAAAGCGTAAAGGTGGTTAACTCCCGTTATCCTGCGTGCGACAAGAATCATCAGATAAATAATTAAAGATGACACCCAGTAGTTTAAGGTTATTAACTGAAATGAGACTGAGAATATCCTACAAATTTTCAATGTCCTTGTACAATAACGTTTGGGAATGTTATTAGAAATACAGTGTTTGGACTGATATAAATTTGGTATATTTAGGTACGTGAAGGTTTCTGTCATTAGGACAGGCAGACCACCTCTAACACTAACACTTTTCTCCTTCTTGCCCACTTCCTAGGCCTAGCGTTGGATAATATTGACGACGATGACCACAAGCGCTCTAAGCAGGAATCTGTTAACAGCTGGATATAAACTTATGTCGTTTCGGCTTGACTGAATTTATTACGTGGAGATTCCCATGACAAAGTGATTTAAAGCACATATTACTTAGTTAACGGTACTATTAAGTAAAAACTTCTTAATTTTATGAAATAATATATGTACATCTATTTTTATCATACAATGAAAGCACCATGTAATATTTTTGATTCAATTAATAGGCAATGCAGTTTATTTATATTATTCTTGAAAAAATTGTTACAAATAATAATGGAAAAGTAAGTAATAACAAAGTGTTCTTTATTTTTCTGTTTATTGGTATAAATATTTCAAAAGTAGCGGAAGGGAGCGAAGTTCTTGGTTGGCTCGAAGAGTAGTATGTATTTCCAAAAGCGCGCATATTTACTGACGTTACAGTTGCATTTATCTCAAATAAAATGCTTATAGACGCATGCTCGGGCTCATAAGTACGCTATCCAAAAAAATATGTATATATATTTTTTTATACACTCCATTCAGTTAAATCAAGTGGTTCATTAAAGTTCCAAAGTAAGGTAAAAAAAGTTAAACTAAAAACGCCAATGTTTTTTTTGTTGCTGTTTTAAAATGTTGATACTAAAATACCAAACCACCTATGTATGTATGATTTTTAATAGCTCATCAAATAGCATATAACACAGTGCGCACATGGCATGTACGATAAACATATGCACGTATGAAAGAGCATAAATTTCTGATTCACATTCCAATGTGAAATTATTAAACGGTTAACTATGATATAATTATTTTATTATTAGATTCTACGTGAACTGTTTACATGATAGAGCATAGCCCAGATGTTTCGACGCCACATTGCACTTTTTTCGTTTTTGTCAGCTTGACATTCTTCAATGCCTCTTTCAATTCGTGTGGCAAAGGTTCCTCTTGTGGTGGCGGCGGCGATGTCGTTGTAGTTTGTTGTCGCTTCGCGAGTAGCCGGCACAACTGTGCTTGACGTAGATGGCGGGAAATAACGCGGCGCTGATGATGTACTGCCATAGCTGCCAATGACAGATATCGTACTTACATTGGACTCTTCATTGGCAGCTATATTTTTTGCATTGCTACTGGTCGACACCGGAGTTACGGTAGTGGTCCGTGCACTCGTAGTGCCGCCGCCGCACAAGACTGGTATGGTGGACACAACACCTATAGCTGATACATTGCTATATTGAGCTGTGTTTTCACCCCTAACAATACCGTCAGTATTTTCGCCTGTATGCGTGTCAGATGTTGACTGTTTAGTTGGACTACCCATTGAATGGCTGGTGGTTGCTGTAGTTGTGCCTATCACTGAGTTATTAACGCTATTACTATTACTATTATTATTACTAGTACTACTACTATTTGCTGATATACTATTCTTAGCAATATTTATTTTAATTTTATTAACTAAGCTAGCCAATGGTATCGCAGGTGATGGACCAACAGTGGACAAATTGTGCTCGTCTTCGGTGCCGGTATTGCCGTCAATGGAGGTATTTAAATCAATCGGCGCTACAGCTGAACCTTCTGCGAACTCCGCGGCATCAATTTGCATAAGAGATTGCGAGGAAGGTGGCCGATCGGTAGTAGGCGACATGCCCGACGTTGATGAGGCAATCGTTTGAGTTTGTGTCTCTTCTGCAATGAATGGAAAAATTATTGTTAGCAATATGTGGCAAGCTTGTATGAAAAACATATTTCGCATTAATCTCTTTGTACTTACCACTACTCTGTATGGATATCTCCTCGTCGGGTACCATAAGCACGGTGCCTACATCCTCAAAACCGTCGTCTTCATCCTCATCGTCGTCCTTTGGTTCTTCCTTGATTTTAACGTTCATAAAAGACATTTGTGTTGTATCATCGGCATCTGGTTGCTCCTTTTCCACGTACGTATCCAAGTCTGTGAATGGAATGTGCGGTTCTTGTATTTCCACATCTGATCCTGCGGCATCCGCGTCAGCATTAGTTGCATCCTCATTGTCCTCAACGTCAATATCAATGGCATCTTTATCTGCGACTGGTGGTACACTTTCGGGCACATATTCATCATCGTCGTCAATTTCGGTCACTGAGGGTTCTTCATTGGGCAACACGATAACATCATCGTCATCATCATCCATTGTAATATCTGTGGCATCCACAGCTTTATCTTCAACTGAGAAAAATCAATAAGTACACACACATTTAGGCAGTGAAGAATAACTCACCATCGCTGTGATCATCGCCTTCAATCTTAATTATCACATCCTCATCCGCATTTGCATCTTCTGCGGCCTTGGCTTCCGCCTTATCGTCTGTTTCTTCATTTTTCGCATTTAGCGCAGCCTAAAATTTTTAGGGTTACATTTTAGTCATATTCAAAAAAGACAGTAAATCATAAAAATATGTTACCTTGTAATCTTCGTAGCATAACGGATGATATATCTTGTCCTCAACCCGTATGGCGTTCCGCAAGTGCCACTCCTCAGTTTCCTCATTATAGAACTGTTCAAACTTCTCTTGACACATATCGCAAGCACGATCGACATCTTCCGTTAAAGCCGGACAACTAAGTGGCGCCGGTGAATTGAGCCACTTTTGATTTGACGTCTCGTCACAAGTTTCAATATCATTTTGCTGCGCTTCGAAGAAGTTCTTCTCTCGCTCGTCTAAATCCTCAATTTCCTCATATTGTACCCAATCGGCAAGATCATAAAACCATTTACGTGAATGTGCCTTTCGCGATAGATCTCTTTCACGCCGATTCTGGCGAAAATGCCAGTCTAAATGCTGACTATACTTGATGGTCTGCTCTGGTGGAAAGCGCACACCACAACTACTACACTGCATGCCCGAAAAGAGAGTGTCCACAATCGCTGCCTGCCGCGTTTTGATGGTCTCTGATTTGGATAAGTCAATTGGCCGTATAGCAATCGGTTGTGGTGGCTCCTCTTCAAGTGTGGCAGGTGATGGCAGAACACCTGCATCCTTATTGCTTGACGCTACAACACTACCAGCACCGCCCAATATACCTGATGAGACTAATTTCTGGAATAGCTCATCGATATTGATTTTATTTAAAGCTGTAGCAGAGAATATTGGTATAGCAGTATTGCCGGTGCCGGCTGTGCCGACCACTTGTGGTTCACTCTTTTCAGTCGTTGGTTGATCGGCTTCGGGTGCTTTAACCGCGGCTTCCAATTTAGGTTCAGTTGCGTCCATATCAATCTTTTCAACATTTACTGGTTCAGTCTTATTATCTGCATCTGGTTTTACACCTTCAGGAGTAGGTTCGACTACTTCTTGCTTCGGCGATGCAATCGGTGCTATAGGCACTGGAGCAGGCTTTTCCGTTTTCACATAAACCATATCTTTGATTTCGATTTGGCCCGCCTTCAAACCTTGCGGCAAAGCACCGAATCGTATGAAGTAGCTTACACCGCCAAGCACATAGCTTTTCGGCAACCCTCCATACTCCACTTTAGCTGGCTCACCATCCAGCAAGACTGTCAACAAATTATCCGCAAACTGTACAGTATGATCCATTTTGCCAAGTTTGAAGCTCTGCGGCTTGGCGTCTAGGAACAATGGTATAACAATGTGTGCATCCACAATCATATTAATTTTTCCCACAACCAAATCGCGACGCAAACCACCGATGTTCACTTGTGGCGGTGGCCCTTCGGCTTTAAGAATATGTATTCGATTTTGTATGGGAATTGACACGGGTGGCCCGCCAAAGTATATCTCATACCAGTGCTCGTCAATGTACAGCTCACGCGATGGAAATCCAAAACGTAAACGATGCGGTTGACCGTTAATATTGAAAGTTTTGTAATCGTCATTGAATTGCAGTGCTATTGGTGCCTCATCATCAATGATGATTGAACGCTGACCGGCCTGGAAACCAATTTCGCGTGGCTGGTCCAATTCCATGAAAACGATCGCCACTTGATCATAGATGCGTATTTCCTTTGACAGGCCATCAATGGTGATGGTACGCACTAAATCAGCTTGTGGATTGTCGATGGAATTGCAGGGCTTCGGTATATTGGGTGGCAGTGGTATATTAGGCAGCACTGGTGCCTGCGGCGGAGGCGGCACACTGCTACGTATCATTGGCCCTGGATTTACAAATGGCGGACCTGGTGCAATACCGGGCGGCATTTGCATTTGCCAAGGCATTTGCGGATGTATATTGGGCATATTCGGAGGTGATGGACCACCACGGAAACCGCCAACAACAGGATGTTGCCTCATCATGCCACCTTTTGTCCAAGGCTTGGGCATATTTGGGTTACCAGGTGCACCGGTACCAACAGCGCTGTCTACTTTTTCGCCCCACTTCGAATGCTTTACACGCTTTTCCCTTTGCGGTTTTGAACGCGGAGGTGCACTAGTGTCGCTGTTGTCATTGCTGCGTTCATCATAAATAGGCGATCTGTTAGAGGTGTTGCTATTGGCTATCTCCGCAGAAGAAGTGGTGGTACTGTCACTTGGGGTAGCGGAATTTCTAATCAACTTTGGAATACGTTTTTTCAGCACAGCTTCACGTGCCGCTGCGGCGCGTTGCGCTTCGGCGGTTTCTTCATCATCGTCAATTTGCTTTAAACTCGGTACACTGCCACTAAGAGATTCCCGTTTCTTTGCCTCCTTCAATTTGCTCGTCTCATTTATGGACATTACTTTCTGCATAAGATTCTTGTATTGATCCTGATTAATGGATTTGGTTTCGAGCAGCTCTTGTGCTTGTGCAACTATCGTGCGAATTTTTTCATCATTCGCGTCTTGGGAGTCATCATTTAATTGCGCATCGGAAAGTTTGAGACGTTGAGCAAAATCTTTGCTGGATTTTTCTACGAATGGGAGATGTGAAAGCAACATTTAGTATTTATAAAGCGATAATGACGCACTGACTCTAAAAACTCACCGGTTTTATTAAATTTGCTGTATTTTGTTGCCTTCGCCAGTTTGGCACGCACGTCATCTAGGTTCGAAGATTTTTTCGAAGGTGATGATGCTTTTGTTGTTTTTGCAGTCTTAAAAAAATAAATAAAAATTTATTTCAAAAAGTTAATGATTGATAAATTCAAACTTATTGGCTCAACTCATGCATTGAATGCAAGTCTTCGCCCCCCTCTAACTCTCTCTATTTGATGCTGAACGGGCTCCCTGGATATTCAATCTCCTGTTTCGCAACGGCTCGAATCATATCCAGCAAAATATTTTTTTTATATATAAATTAGATATGGAATTATTTTAACATTTCAATATAATCTTCTTCAAGACCAGTGCACTTATCAGATTTTTCCACTGTTATGCAAAAGAAGAACGACAGATGGTTTTTTTAGCGGAGTTTTTTCATGGCAGAAATGCACGCGGAGGCTTGCCGACAGGCGACCGCTATTAGAAACAACGTTTTCTGTTATTTAGTGTTTTATGCCTGGGATTTCGAGCCTGCGCAATTTCGAATGGTAGTAACGCAACAACCCATTTGGCTACGACGGCCGCCGTTGTAAAAGAAGTATTCGATCTTAGTGAAGAGATTAATCATGACACAAAACACAATTTTCTGCACAGCTAATATTTTCTTACCGATTAATTTTTTTATCCGGCGATGTCTCAAAACTAACTAGAACGAATCTTAGTACGCCCTATTGGGTAAATCAACCTAAAACCAACCATCTCTCTCCGACCCTTTCTTCATTCGTATATCTTAAAAAATTGTATATACGCTTGAGCATTTAAATACTTATAGGTTCAATCTCAGGATCTCAATAATATCGAAAGTGAAATGGTTTATATAAAACGCAATAAACACTTCGTCACTCACTCACCTTCAAATTATTCCAACTCTCCGCGTTCTGGTCATCTGTTATAAATGGTGGCGGCGGTGGTGTCGGTGATTTACTATCACTTCGCTGCGGCTTATGTGGAAGCTGTTGATGTTGTTGAGCGACCAATATCTGTGGCGGAATACCAGTACGTAGATCCACATCTTCGTCACCGAATAATCTAAAGTGAATAGCCAAAAACGATTGTGTGAAATCATGCACCGAAAAAGGAAATAAACATTTCGAAAAAACAAAAAAAAAAAAAAAACAGTACTTACGCATCAAATTTCGCTGATTTACTCTTCTTGGCCAATGGTTCTTCCGGATCCAAATTAGATGTGGAGAGACGTTTCTTTTCATCGCCACTGACCTCGTCGACCTGCATTGATTCAAACGCGCTTGGTGACAGCGGCGGTGCCTTTGGCTTGGTCAGCTGCTGTTCTGACGCCTCTATGCTGCTGTGACGCTTAACACTAACATTACCACCACCACCTACACCGCCACCGCTACCGCCACTGCCACCCTCATCTTCAGCTGCAGTTTCAGTTTTCATCAGCGATATTCCACCGACAACTCCTCTTCCTTTCGCTGCTGTTGATGTTGACGCCATTGAAATTGTTGTTGACATTTCGTCATCATTATCAAGAGCAACAGTCGTTGCTGGTGGTTGCGCTGTAGATTTGTCTAATTTATTATACAATTTCTGAATTTTAAACGACACTTTTGGTGATGTTGTTGTTGTAGTTATGGCTACTGTGGTATTTTGATCATTCTCCGCTTCAGAAGCTACTATGATTTGATCTAATTTTGGCGCAAACGCAGCAATTGGGGGGAAATGCCTTAAGTCAATGTCCGTTTGCGCAGCGATTGCCAAACATCCGTCGGTCACTATTTTAATATCTAAAATTGGTTTTTTATGCTTACGTTTTTTTGCTTATAGGATTTTGTTTTCATGCTTACTGTTTTTTTTTCTTATTTATTGGTTTTGTTTTGCTTTTCGTTTTACAAAACATTAACGTTTACAATCAAGTTTACAAGGAAAATGTTAAATTAATTGACAAGAATAATGGTAAACAAAAACTAGCAATTACGTCAAAAAGAAATAAAAAATATCAAAATAATGCATTTACTTAAACCAATTTTAAAAAATTAAAAATAGCGGATAAGTCTTTTAGAAATTATGAATAAAATGAAGGTCACTATGGAACTACAATCACCACCACAAATATTAAAGTGAACGAGGAAGGAAGTATAAAAACTAAACGAAGAAGTAAAAGGTCTTAACCAGTTTTATATTATCCAAAGCTTTATTGAGCGAAACACACACACCACAATACGTATAAGGGTACTCGAATAAGTTTTAAGAATTTCAATTTAGTATAAACAAAAAAAAAATGCAAAGATATTATATATTTTTTTATCTATAAACAAAAGTATTGCAAAGAAATTATATAATTTTTTTTTATCTAACTCGAGCGTTTAAAAAATCTAATGGAAATCTAAATTCTTAATTCTTAGTAAATCCTTCCTTAAATTCTTTAAATCTTAATAAATTTATTTAACCCTATAAAACGGTTAATGAATTAAAATTTGCCTTTAAAAAACAAAAATCAATGACAAAAAAATACTAACTTTCTACGCTATTAGTAGGTAAATAAAAATATTTTATCAATATTAAAAAAATGCATCAAAAACCAAAAGTAAATAAAATAGATGGGATTTCAATTTCTCTTTTTCCCAGCGATTGTTGGCTACCCCACTCGAAAACTAAAATAATTCTAACTTTTATAAACTATCAGTGCGAATTATAAACTTGGCACAAAAATTATGCAAAATTCTCATTAACCGTTCATGAGTTTATGAGGCTTAAAGTACACACTAAAACCTCCTATCGAGTTTTTGCACGATCTTTTTTTTCTAATGTACTCAACTTAACTATTTCATTCTGCTTCGGATACTAAAAGTCACTCAAATAAGCGTTCTCTGTGTGTTTTGGAAATAATAAATTATTTTCAAGCGTTGAAACTTTATTCGGATAATGGCTTTTACTTTAGAGAATTTTTTGAAATCTTTTAATGCACTGCTCCGTGAGTATTTTTGAACTTCGAGGAACGCTTATATGGGAGAAGAATTATTCTCCGATAACTTTGGAAACTTTTATTCCTTGCTACTATCATCCAAAGAAAAAAATGTTTTTCGAAATGACCCATACGAATACGGCACAACTTTCACCAGGGGTGAAGTTCGATTATCTTTGAAAAAAATTACTTCTTACTATTCCCGTTGCCCATTAATTAGCCTTCCTACACTTGAGGACAGACCAATTTTTGCACGCTCAGCTCACGCAGCAGCTGTTTGGACGATGCAGTGGTATAATCTCTGCTCTTTCTCTTCAGCTGCCCTGCACTCGCCGGGTTGAGATTCAGATATCTTGGCTCTCACTTTTTTTTTACACCTGCAGATATTGCAAGCCCATATATCGCACGCTTCATAAATTTCATCAGTAGTGTGAAGCGGTTAAGATCTTTTTTTAAAAACTTAAATTACCTATACATATATAAATATATATTACTTGTATAGAAACATAAATGCATTTTATATTACTTGTATACGTATATATGTATATAACACACTTGTATACTTATTATTTATATTTTATAATTGGCGCTTACACCCTTTTGGGGTATTTGACCGAGCACCTCCTCCTATTGGTGGTGTGCGTCTTGATGTTTCTCACAAATGGAGTGACCTATAGTTTTACGCTGCTTCGGAATGCCAGATAGTTTGTTATGACGAACTGCCGTGATCGCTATTGGAAAATATGATACGTTTTCTATCAATTGGTGTTTCGTGCCCATTGTTTGGAACCTGTGCACTTCCGAATCACTTATTATCTTATCACTCACTTACTTATCACACTCTCATCACTTAGTACGACACCTTGCAATGATGATAAATTATCAGGTTTGGCCAATCTGCTATGGAGGAAAACGAAATTGAGCGAGTAACTTCGGCAGCAGAATTCTGCCCGCTCATTTCACATGTATTTACACACTCGCCCCATCGTTGTTCAGAAGGCAACAAACCAACATGAGCGAAGACTGTGTTGATTTTTTCTTATATCACCAACGCAATCGCAGTTTTTTCGTAAACAAATGACTGTCATAACCCAGGTGATGTCAGCCAATAATTTGATTATTTCAAATTCGCTGAGAGGCGGTTAACGGTCTGATCTTGGACACATCTTCTGACTTTTTTTCTCCATCAGATACCTTTGTTACATGCAACAAGTCGGACATTAATGACATCCCAGAAGCATTTTTGCGAACAGACCGTAACTGATTTTGAATATATACATATTTCTTTTGTTTCTAAAACTGGTATTAAATACATAAATTAAAAAAAGTATAGCCTTTTAGAATCTAAATATTAAAAAAAAAATATACCTACATTCGTTTTGAAAAGGTCATAGGTTAAGGTTCTCTCAGAGCATCCCCTACTAAAGTTTGCCATATGAAAAATCTGAGTCGAGTAGACCATAACAAAAAAAAATTTTATATCTCTATATACATAGATATATAAATACCGGGTACCCCTCTATACTATTGTGGTGGTGGCTGTAAATTACATACAATACCTCTGAAAGTGAATAAGGACAGTCAGGAAGCATAAGTATCAGAGTACTAAATACATACTAAGTCAATTTGTGGCGAGTGGTGTTAATCTTCGGCTTACTGCATCTGATTTTGCTTGAAGTTTGATACAAGCAATGAACTTGGTTTTATCTTATTATACGAGTCTTTATTATGTTTTTAAATATTTTCTTTTTTAATGTTGATACACTTGCAATTGTTTGTTTAGTACTATCATTATTATTCTAAATAGTTTATGTTATCACAACTACTTTTTAGCTACTGGTTTCTCAAAATTTCTTGTTTTTCTTATCAATTATTGTACAAAATTGTTCACTCTTACAAGAAATTATTTTAATTCCAAAGAGAGATAGGACGTGTGGTGGACGTGATCCCTATCAAAGCGTGCTCATAATAACCTCGTATTGGTAATTTAAAATACGTATATTCGATCAAAATATCGCAATCTTGGAAATAGAGCGAATAAGTTTTGGAGAAGAGTAAAATAGTGAACGAATAAAAATACGAGTATCAAACGAGTAAAACAACTTTGGTTGAACGTATTTTTTGTAAAAATGTTTATTTTATCACATTCAAAAGACTACTTAACCTATTTCTTAAATTTTTCTTTGGATTCAATATTTTAGCAGTAGAAATAAAAAAAAAATTAAAAAAAATAAACTAGACAGAACAGGGAAAACGACCGCAGGCAAAGGGCACACCTAAGCAAAACAATTTGAGTTAACACAGTGAAAAAGGCTCGTAAAAAACCTCGGCGACTAAGAAGTCAAGAAACAATACAATTTCAACAAGATAAATAGTTTCGAATAGGATAATTGCCAAATATTGCAGACGAAATGCATTACTCAAAACTAAGCGAATTAGCTTGCTCCCACAAACATTGCATTGCAACTCTATAGTAAATATTTTTACAATACTACCCAAAGTCCACACGCGCTCTCTCTTCTCTCTTTCTTTCGCATATTAACAATACGTATTTCTCGTAAAAGCTGAAAAATAATGAGAAAGTGGAAGCGTTTCTTACTTTTGTTTTCTACTTTCAGAGCGGTGTTTTTGTTGTTGTACAGGTCCTCCTCGTGTTCCGAATCGGTTGTGTGATTTTTGGGCTGCTTCTTAGGCGAAAATATTGGCATTGCACGCCTATCATCGCGATCCGACAAACTGCCCCCGCTGGTGCCGATAGTTGCACTCTTGCCAACACTTGACTCAATTGGCGAGCGACTACGGGAACGATGCTTTTGTGTCGGAGATGAATGGGTAGTGTGTGTTTTGCGTTTCATATCTTTTTTACGTGAAGACGATGATTCACTGCCGGACAGCGATGTAGTCGAGGTTTTACGCTTGAAAGTAGTTGAAAGTGGTGCGATCTCAAAGGCGTCTTTATCACATTTGCTAGTTGTCGACTTTTTACTGCTCCTGCTGCTGGAAGATGCAGCTGCAATACTAGATGTAGAGCTTTTCTGTCGCTCCGAGGAACTCGAACCGCCGGATGAAGTTGAACTTTTCGATTCACTACGTTTGCGATCTTTATCCTTCTCCTTGTCGCGTGACGAGCTGCCTTTCCGCTGACGCTCACTCGTTGAAGAATGTCTGCCCACCGAGCTCACACTGCCACTGGCATTACTGGAACCATCACTACGGCTACTTTTGCTGCTGCTACCATTGCGGTATGCCGTCGATAAAGACGACTTACTATCCGACGTATGCGAATCATCCCCATCGCGCGAAGAAGATTTTGATGTTCCACGCATTGACGGCGTGATTTCCTGTATTTGCTGTTGGCGCGCCAAACGCGGATCTCGATGTCTTATGGTGTTTAACAATGCGGGATTAACAGGATGTACTTTCGGTTTGTTGCCACTGTTGGCAGGTGGAAAATTCTACATTCAAATAAAATAACGTATTAATAGAATAGGTATACTGCAAGATTGTTGCGCTCAAATTTGCATACCTGTGGCGGCATAGATATCATACCGACTGGCATGTGTTGTTGTGGTGGTTGTTGCGGTCTAGGGTGATGAAAGTTTGGATGAAACATTGCTGCTGGCGGCACTCCGCCGCCACCTACAATCACCGGATGCTGTGCACGGGGATGCATGTGGTGTTGTGGCATCATATTGGGCGCCATTATGCCAGGTGGCATTATTTGCGTGGGTACTACAGGCACACGCATGTTAGACATTGTGCTTGCTTCTGGTGGCAAGATACCATTTGCCACCTTTGACAACTGTTTGTCTTGTTCTTCTAAACTCTTTTTTGTCGCCTCTAATTCCAACTCGAGTTTACGCTTTTTCAATTCCAACAATTCACGAGTTTTAGCTTGCAAGATTTCCTCAACATCGCCGGCTTGTACATTACCCACCTGAAATAATTTTATTCATATAAATATATATGTACTCGTACCAATGCCATTACGAAAAATATTTCATAATGAAAGCATCATATATGTACACTTGTGCTCACTTAATTAAGTCACTTTATGATACATTTTTAAGGTACATTTGTATAACAAATATAGTTCATTTCAAAACAAAAACCTTGTAACTTATAGTTACTGACTTTGTGTAAGAAAATTCTAAACATATTATGCAAAAAAAATTGTGAAAAACTTGATTTTTGAGCGACTTCAAACTTACATTTTTCAGGACCAAAATTTGCATGAGCTACAAAACCGCATACATAAAAAGTTTCTTAAGATTCTGATAAAAAAGTTAATTTTTCCTGACAATTTTTGGAATTTGTTAAGTTTTTATGAATTTCGCAAAAAGTTCGGAACTTTGATTAATAAGATTTTTGTTATACAATGACCTATTTATGGAAGAGTGAAGAAAAAAATTTGGCATGAAAAATATTTCGAATACTGTAAAAAGATAAAGTAACTTAATTATGTGAGCATAAGTGTATGTACATATGTATTTTTATGCATTTGGGTAGTCCGCAAAAATGTTAAATATTAAATTAATTAAAAAATGTTAAAAAAATCTTAATCGATTTTTGATATATATTTTGCCACCCTTTATTTTTAAATTAAAAACATAAATCTTCCAAAATTAGGTGGTTTTATTAACAACTACCTACAACTTCTCTCTATTACTAATAAAAAAAACCAAGCGATATATCAGGAAACTTTAATTTGCGTTTCGATATTTATAAGCAGCTATAATCATACAAATTGAACAGGCCATATGATGCTTTCAAATGCAAATCGAGCTCAAAACAGTTATACTCACAGATTTCAAGAAATTCGGATTCACGTGGATAGACGGTTGCGCTTGCTTTGCTGTAATTGGCCAATTATTGTCTATGCGCTTCACCTTAACGTCCAATGCGTAGAGTTTTTGAGACGGAAAGACTTCATTCCAAGTGAGCCTTAATGCATACATTCGTTCACGAATTTTTTCGTTTACCTTAGCAATTAAACAATTTTTTAAGAATTATCAAATCGTAAAACAGTTGAGTTCAAAAACAGCTATTGACAACTAAAAGTTAATAACTCATTTCCAATTGTTCCCATTTAGTTAAAAACAGCTGTGATTTACTCAAATGCGTTCGTTCGACGTGAATGCTTACCTTTTCGAAGACATCGCAAAATATGTTCACAATACATTGACTGAAGAGATGAATATATGTGCTTTTTACATTTTTCACGATAGAATCTATTAAATATAGCAAAGGCAACTTTATATCTGGCGGTACCTGTAGAATTGGAACAGTGGGAATAAACGAAAGAATAAATTTAAAACAAACTGCAATAAATTGACGCCTAATTGATTCAGAGACCAGACCGACCGACCGACATACCTGAAACAGCAGTGCGGTCAAAGCTTAAAAAACGGGCAGCGAAATTACAACGGAAATTTTTGAAAAATTGTTTACAATGCCAACTTCTAATTCCCATTTGAATGTGATCATTTTCGTTATAGAAATATTGGTTACACACATTTTACTTTTATCTATAAGAGTGACTATTGATAAATATGAAATATTTGTACCATTTCAACCCAATTGTTCATTTAAAATTGGAAAACTAGTTAGATAGAAAACACTTGTTTAAAAAAAACCTATTTGACACCGTATAAATTTAGAGTACACCAATTAAGATTTCTCCTGCACAGTCAATTTAATTTGTCTGGCTATAGTATTGGTAAAAAAATAGTATTAGCGTGAGCTACTACAAACAGTTTCACGAAATAAAAGACAATCAAAAACAACTGCTCTTTGAAAAACAAGTTTATTAAATTTTGTTATTATTATTTTAACTTTTTTAAGGAAGATATTGTGCAGTATCCCTTTTTTTCTTTCAGCCACATCCGGTGGGGAAGACGAATCGTTGGAGCTGGAAATAATTTTTTAAAACTTTCCCGGAAACAATTCCAAGGTATAAGCATGCAATATGAAAAGATTTATTACAAACTATCTTAAGTAAATTTGCACATGTCCGGCATATTGTATCATTTCACTCTTTTAAATAAAAAAAAACACTATATACCTCAAATTTGTTTATTAATTTAGTACGAATTACCATAACAGATTAACATCTACAGCTTCAGAGCGATGTATATTTGATTGTATAAAATATCTACTTAACATGTAGCAATGCCTTATGTTGAGTTAGCCTTGAGATCCCGACACAAATGCGAATCTTACGAATCTAGAAGGAAACTTCTTGGTCTTCAGTTGTTAGAAGATAGAATATCCTTCTTATCAAAGTATTGTGCTTGCTTACAACATTCTTTCGGCGTTCATAAAATGCCATGAAATTCTCAATTGATTTAAAGTCTGTATGCCAACGCTAAAATTACGTAGTCATATGCTTTTAGTAAGTCGACAAATAGAACAACTATGTACGCACACAATGAACCTGTTGCTAGAACCATTCACCTACGTAACTCTCAGACATCGCATCTAAATTTTTCCGCGCATAAGCGAAATTATATGTTAAGTTTTTTTAAAAGATATATTCAATGTAAATTCACTTTCTTTTTGTTATATTTAGCTGTAAGTATTGGTATTTCTGTAGCCCAATAAAAATAATTGTTAGATATTTAACAAACAAAGAGAAATGATGATTATTTATTATATTTACGATAAGTTTGTTTAAAATTGTACTCTGTGTCTATGTATATTATGTATTCGATATAAACTATTTAATTGCAATAAATAAAAATTATTCTCATATTTTTAACCGACTCCTACAGGAATACTCGGAAAAAAACTCATTTTTCTAATATGATTATTTAAGATTTTAAGACGAATTTTTATTTAAAAAAAAAAAAAAAAAAAAAAAAAAATGTTATAGCTGCTAATTAGATCGGAGGTCACCACTACTTATCTTTGCTTGATTAAATCTGTTAAACCTTTAAGTGCTGTCGTCTTGGTCATCTAAAGTATTGACAGACGGCTCCATGAATCCGGATTACCGAGACAGTTAATCTGATTAAAATTGTACTGTGACAGACGGTTGTTACGCGGATTAGTGAACATCTCATTAGTTTTTGCATAGTTTTCAGTAAAAGTTAGATAGCAGACAACAAATACGGGAATTAGTTACCCTAATACCAAATGGAAAAAATCTTTCTCAAACTGATCCGTAAAACCAAAACAATTAATGCTATAACATAAGGCGAACGACACTTATGCTTAAAAGACAGTTGCTCTAAGGGCAATTGAAAATACGTGTATTAGCTGTCAAAAAGGAAAAAAGAGTTTACGTAACCTAAGCGTTCAGGCAGTTAAAAGGATAATTTACTTTAAAGCCACGTCCGTTAGTGTCGACTGGTACAAATTACTAGCTCTCACATTAGGTTTTTCGTCAAATTTACTGTTTTCGAAAATTTACCATCTTCGAACATTGACAAAGACAATGGAGAGAATTGTGAATGTGTTATTTAAAATGTGTGAATGTGTTGCTATTGTATTTGCAAAACTATCCCCTGTAAACGCCAATTGAGCAACCGCTGCGTTGATTTTTCTTATATCAGTTTTGCGATAAAAAAAAACGCTGTCACATCCCCTGTTAAGTCAGCAAATGAGCTGATTTCTTTAAAATCGTTAAGAGCCGGTTAACGGTGGTTTATTGGCTACCGTGATACGTATCAAAAACTTGACATGATTACGCATCATCGATATTGATTGTTTAGGAAAATTTGACATTGTTTATGTGGCGCAACTAATGATTAGGAAGTCAGTCATATGAAAAATTTGTTTGAATAGTACCTGACTTGCTACAAAGTTCACGGGCGAAGAGTTGGTGTCCTGTTGAATAACACTTAAAGTATCTAGAGATCGGCTCAGCTTTTAGTTATGAAGTCTAGGTTCAGGGGGCACGAGGAGACACCAAGTCATAGTCCTTAGGGCAATGTTCTATCAAGTCTGGAGGTTGTAATGCTGCAAACATGCGAGAAAGTTCAGAGGGCTAACCGTTTATTTTGGAATACATCGAACAATTACCAGCACATGACAGCACGCTTTAGGGAATTAAACTAATACGATAGTGGCGGCGCACATAGTTTAAATCCTCTGAATCGAATACTAAAACTATGCCACATATTGTTAATGCGTCGCGTAGGCATTTCCTGCTTTTTCTCTAACTTCAATTTTACCGAACCACTAACAAATGGGACTATTGCCTCTACAACAATTATTCAACTGATTTCATTAACTTACCTGTTGTAAAAACATATAACTCCTAAACTTTCCTATATCTATTATGATTAATTTATGCCTAGTATTTTTGCATTATTAGCACCATCTGATTATAAACGAATTTTACAATTTTTTCTTCAAAAAATTATTGTAAAAATAACCCATAGATGTACGTTTGACTTTAATAATAAATAAATAAACATTTTATGCGAGCTTAAAAATTTTGTGTAAATGCATCAATAGTTTCGTTTAAAGCCGAGTCTTTGATAAAAAAAAAACCTTTTTCCTAACGCAAGATATCTATGTATAAAGTGCCCGGTATACAATGCATAACATCTGATATCCATTTATAAGACGTGTAGACGTTTTAAGCACGCAAATAAATATCCTACACCCACTTTGAGACATGGCATTTTTTTTTGTAACTTATTTTAAATTCAGAAAAAATGTGTTAACCTTAGCGATGTGTTGTTCAACCACTTTAACTATAACTGGTGCACATGCGATGTTTTCCTCTGCTAGCATAGTTAGCATATTTATCAATGGTTTACTATTACAAGTGAGATCGGACAGGCTGGAAAGGTATTCCTCTGCTACACGCGCTTCATTTTCATCTTGCGTTTTTACAGAAACATCCATTTTATGTGAATGCCTAAAAAATTAAGGATAGCGGTTATTCATCTTAAATTTCACAATGTTTCACATAACTCTTAAATCATGCAATTTATCGCGCCAATACATCTGAGCATACACACATTACACAAGTAAACCGGTTTTTTGGAATACGTGTTTGTATTGTTTTTTTCCACTTTCAAATATTGTTACAGAAAAATAAAATTAATTGGATCACATTTTAAGCAATATGTAAACAAATTGTAATCTTAGCAATAGTGCCTTTGTATGGAATAACACATTTGTGCATATATAATAATAAACAAAACAAAAGATTGTTAATACCAGAAAAATAATACAGAATATAAAATTACTACTAATTGTCACATGTTACAACATTTATTGCTATAATTTCTCCAACTTTAATGTAACATAGATATATGAACTTAAGTATACATACGTATGCATACAATACGCACACAACTGTTTCAAAAATTTACGCCACGATACGTGGTTTGCGATCGCGACTACGGGGCCTCGCAAATATGTATACATATACATATATTTTATGTGTTTTTCACGATTTACTCGATTTTCAAGGCGAAACTATAACAATTCCACATTTTGTCTTTCTTTTAAACATTTTCACTGTATTTAAATCAACAATTCCAGGAATATTCAATCAATTATCCTATGGAAGCAGTATTTTCAATAATTTGCACGAAAAAAAAATGTGTATGTGAATGTACACAGAAATATGTGCGTCACGTTTTACATAGTTAGAGAAAAGCTCAATATATCAAAACTTACCTCCAATTAAAATTCAACTCACTTAATTATGCAATTAACACTTTTTTCAGGCTATAAATTAAGAGTTATATATATTTTAAACCACTTATTTTCACGTAACACTGCAACTACGACGTTCCCTAACTTCACGATTTCTATGAAAAAATGACATTGCCAAAATGGCGACCGATTGTCGCTGAGTATGCTCACAATATGCTGAATATAGTGCTGCCACAGTTTTACAATTTTTTTCATCCAGCAATCATTTAATCATAATTTACTCATGTTTTTAATTCTTTTAAATAATTTTCAATAATATTTACAAAGCTTACTAGTACCCTTCTTTGTTTCACACCGTTTTTTGCATTTTGTTGTCTTATTATTGGTCCCTCCTATCAATTCCTCGACATATTTGGCAGCCAATAGTTTTGACTTTGCACTTTGTTAAGAAGAAGCGAGTTGTGAAGAAATTTTGACATTTGTGTAAAAGTTGTCAAAATAAAATGTATATTGTATAAATAAGTGTTCATCTATAAAATTGATTCGTTCTTCGTCTAAAAAAATAGTTAACTAATAGTGAGGAAGAAATGTCACTGGAAAGCGAAGATTCTGTGACAAATACTCGCGCGGAACAACAGACTGAAAATGATTTCTACGGAAAAGCACAGAAATACTGGTCCGAAGTTCCTGCCACAGTGAACGGCATGCTTGGTGGCTTAGGATATTTGAATAGGATTGATATCCAAGGTTCCAATATGTTTTTACGTGACTTAAAAGATTTGGGTCGGAATACCGCTCTAGACTGTGGTGCCGGTATTGGACGTATAACAAAAAATTTATTAATGCCACGGTTTAATACAACAGACATTGTTGAACAGGATGCCAGCTTCACAGAAAAAGCACGTGAATATTGTGGTGAAAGTGATGAGCGGCTTGGTCGTCTAGGCCAGATATACACGATGGGTCTACAAGAGTTTACACCTGCTGCCGGTAAATATGACGTGATATGGTGTCAATGGGTATTGGGACACCTTACCGAAATTGACTTGCTAAACTTCTTCCGCCGTATGCGTAGTGGATTATCAAATAATGGCTATTTGATAGTTAAAGAAAACGTCAGCTCTTCCAACAAGGTCGAAGAAGATAAGCAGGACTCTTCGGTAACACGCCCCTTAAAAGCTTACGAGACTGTAATAAGAAAAGGTGGATTTCGGATTGTTAAAACTTGGCGCCAGCCGAGCTTCCCCAAAGGTTTATATCCAGTTTACATGATAGCTTGTCGCCCTACTGAATGACATATACGAGTCTATTAAAAACAGAAGCATAAAATTGGATTAATAGAATCGTCGAAATTAAATTGATATCACCGAAGGCCCTAGTAGCCAGTGTGATAATTTAGTTAGGGTTATATTGTATATATCCCCTATAAATAATAATAAATTGTTAAAAAAAATGAAGTAGTTTAAATTACTTTAGAATTTAAATTATTTATCGTCACTTAAAACCTTACGATAAAGGTCTCTTATAAAATTTTAGTAATTTAAATAAGTTGCAAATCGTTTGAAATAAATTCAGATAAAAGTTCAAACATGGAATTTTAATTTTTTCAATATTTTTACGAAGGTGTCGAAGATGGTCTGAATTAATATGGAGAACGCATCATTTGAAATACATATGTGGTCACACTTACCAGCGTAAACGTACACCCGTATAGCTAAATACACACCAGGCAACCGTTGCAGCAACACGGCCATGTTGAAGCAACCGTTGCCTCGTGTGTAGCTGTGTTGCCAATTGATTTTCGTGTTGCTGCAACCGTTGCCTGAAATATCAAAAAAATTTGATTTTTGGGATAGGTTGCTGCAACCGTTGCTTCGTGTGTATCATTGTTTACTGCTTTTACTCGTTCAGTTCGTTGAAAACAAGCGAAGAAGAAGATTCGTGCGGAGTAAAATAAAGTGAAAAAGGAAAAAATGGCAATTGAAAATAATGAAAATTATGTAAATTTTATTAACGAATATAAAAATTTGAGAGAGCTGTGGGATATAAGTAGTGAAAAATATAATTTCAAGTCCGCAAAAGAGTTTCCTGTTGCAAGATACCGCAAAGTTGATATTGCCTCTCTCATTATGGTATCTGGTTTCGTTATTTTGGCATTTACGTAGTCCAACAATTTTCTAAACAGGGCTTCATCCATCCTTATGTAATTTTTATAGTCCGCTGGCTCATTTTCGTTCAGTTCTTTCAACAGCCTCTCGTTCGATAATTCGATTTTTTTAAAGCCAATTTTTGGACCAAATTTTCTTTATCTTCTTTTGTCGCATCTCTTCTTCCTCATTTTCGTACAAAAGTTCGTCAATTATAATAAGAGAAGTAATTTTACGTATTTCGTCGATCATTTAAAAAATTTAATTTTACGTATCTTCCGCTTGTACCTTTCCTGCACCACAGTTATACACAATACTGAGATTGAAGCAACGGTCTCAACGTGTTTCTTAAACAAAGGCAACACATTGCTGCAACACGTTGCTTCAACCGTGTATATCTTGCTTATCAGTTTAATCATGTTAGCTGATGCGTTGCTGAGTGTGAGCACTCGTACCCTGCCGGTTCGGATCACGATATACCGAAACTGGAGGTGGCAGCTCCGAAAACCGGTACTTCCTTTTTCGGTATTTCGACAAGCTGACGTCATCATTTGGAATAATACAAAACAAAAGAAAGAGAAATTGTTTTTTGGGAAGAGGAAAATTATGTGAAAACAATAGAAACTGCCGAACACAAGAAATTATATATACACACGCACACTGTCTTGCCACGGCGTCATCGGAAAAAGCTGCTTTTGCAAATATTTTTATAAATCGTACTTTCACAATTTAACACGTGGCACTTAATTTTTTTCCATTTTTATAAAAATTTAGTTTCTGCAATAAAAGTGAACACCAACAACACTGATGAGAGAAAAATCAACTGACACGGCCTCACGGGAAAAATCAAAATTTCTCGCAATACGCACGTACTCGTAACGCGTAACCGACACGCGTACACGATGGTGAGTTTTCATTTACATGACACTCTCCTAAGTCTGATGAGACAAACATGTCTTTCAGCTCACATGTAACACACGTTTACATCGGTGATTGTAGGTACTAACCAGTATCGAATAAAGGCAATAAAGTCTCTATGCACGATTTCCCTTCTGTGCACTTAATTTAAAATTTAGCTGTTTATGTACATAAAGAATATTGAGTATCCTTTTGGAAATAAAACAAATAGCTTGAACATTTTATGGGGCGATTATTATACTTTTTATTACATACCGAATTCTTCACCCTTATAACTACAGGCAATTTTATTATTACTTTTTTGTTTTGAAAGGGCATATGTACATAAAATTAAAACCAATCTTAAATAAAAATTAAAAAAGCATGACACTTGTTTACCTTCTAGTGAAAGCAAGGCGAATCTATTCAAGGTGGTATGGGCAAATCATCTGATTTTTTTTTCGCCGTGTCCATGTGGCTGTCAGCCTAGAATGAATTTTTTGTTTTCTTCTTTTTCAATACTTTGCTTTGACAATCAAACGTACAAAATAATGTTGTTAGTGTAGTGCTACCATCTTTAAAGAATGCGCCTTGAGTGAAAGACTTATAATGCTGGCAGACTTAAAAAAAATCATGGTCCATGTATTGAGATATTTTTTTGTCAGATATTTTATGAACAATCAGGTATCCATCCCTTTGATAAAAAATTTTTGTGTGTGACAAAATACTAAAATTTGGATTACGTTTTATTTTTAAGAACATTATGATAAATGTTATTATTGATTTAAATTTTCAAAGTTCACGTTTTGATCAAAACCTTGTATATAATTTCAAATAACACAACTATTGTGAATTTAGCTTGTCCTATTTGGTAAGAGTAACGAAAATAATAAGAAGAAGCATTCCTTTTTGTTGTTTCTTTTTGCTACGTGTAGCGTATAGGAGTTGCGAGTGTAAAATTATTCGGTTAAAAAGTTAATTTGTGAATCTCTTTTGGAGCTCAAATAAGTATGAACTCACCGCCGGTATTTATTGACTTGTCTTTGGATGAACAGGTAAATTGCCAATTTCTGAAAATCATATATTTGCAATTGTGCAGTGAAACTTCCTCTATTTGAGGTTATGTTTTCTGTATATGATGCAGCGAGGTATTTTATTGCTACGGTCTTAACTCTGGTTATAATTTTTCAGGTCCAAGAGCTAAGAAAGTTCTTCAAAAAACTAGGAGCCGAGATTTCTTCCGAAAAATCCAATAAAGGCGTTGAAGATGATCTGCACAAAATCATTGGTGTTTGCGACGTATGCTTCAAAGACGGTGAACCCGCACAGATTGATGGCATCCTCAATAGCATTGTCTCTATCATGATTACGGTAAGAAATACTTTAGTGATATTGAACACGTTTATAAATTTCAAATTTCTTTGACACAGATCCCACTTGATCGCGGTGAAAACATTGTTTTGGCTTACTGTGAAAAAATGACGAAGGCCCCAAATGTACCCTTGGCAAAAGTTTGCTTGGAGTCGTTGTGGCGTTTGTTCAATAACTTGGATACATCATCTCCTTTGCGCTATCATGTTTACTATCATCTTGTACAAGTGGCTAAACAAAGTGACCAGGTTCTGGAAGTATTTACCGGCGTTGATCAGCTAAAATCGCAGTTCGCTAATTGCCCACCATCCAGTGAACAAATGCAAAAATTATATCGCTTGTTACATGATGTAACAAAGGATACAAACCTGGAATTGTCAGCCAAAGTCATGATTGAACTGTTGGGGACTTATACCGCTGATAATGCCTGTGTAGCGCGAGAGGACGCAATGAAATGCATTGTAACAGCACTTGCTGATCCAAACACTTTTTTGCTGGATCCCTTGTTAGCACTTAAACCAGTACGATTCTTGGAAGGCGATTTAATACATGACTTGTTGTCAATATTTGTATCCGATAAACTACCTTCATATATCCAGTTCTACGAGGATCATAAAGAATTCGTCACTTCTCAAGGTTTAAATCATGAACAAAATATGAAAAAAATGCGTTTACTCACTTTCATGCAACTTGCTGAAAGTAATCCAGAAATGTCATTTGAAACGCTTACAAAGGAACTACAAATTGCCGAAGATGAAGTAGAACCATTTGTTATAGAGGTATTGAAAACAAAATTGGTGCGTGCTCGTCTAGACCAAGCTAACCGCAAGGTTCACATCTCGTCAACAATGCATCGCACGTTTGGCGCTTCCCAGTGGCAACAGCTGCGCGATCTTTTGTATGCATGGAAGGAAAATTTGAGTACAGTGCGTGAAGGCTTAGCAAGTGTTTCGGCCGCACAACTCGATTTGGCACGCAGTCAAAAATTAGTCCACTAACTAATGCCATCATTATCCAACAGCAACATACCACAACATTTTGGTCTTTATATTTAAAAATGATTTAAATAAATTTAATTCGACGTAAGAAACCCAAGTTATAATTGATTTTATCATTATTGATCATTTTCATGAGAGGGCCACAGAGAGAACTTTGTAAACTTTGTTATTGATTTAGTATTGATTAATAGAGCTGAACAGTCGATTTTCTGTTATTCCAGTACCCGAATTTACAATTTGAGGGGTAGTTGTTCCCACGACAGTCGGCTCTACGTTACAGGAACGATCTGGATTTATATCCGGGCATGGTATGTCTCTCCAGCGGTATCCCCCGTACACGTATGCGGAATGTTTATGCCGCGACAACAACTTGGGGGGTGTTCCATATATCGAAAGAAGCTGGAGAATTTTTGTTTGGTTGATTTTTAAAATTTATTCTATTTATTACGTTCAAGGCAACCTGTTCACTAAATACAATAAGTCCGACACACATATACATACATTCAAATTGATATGGCTGAAATGTTTTGCAATTTGTAAAACATTTCGTTCGAAATTAGTATTGTTTTGAATTTGGTTGGTAGTATATTTCTAAAACAAAAAAATCTTTTGGAAAGTATTGCTTTTGTAGAAAATTCTTTGCAGTTTGTGGATGACGTCATTTTGCAGTACGCATGCACTGTAACTTTTATCTAAATATGTACATGAGTACAAAAATTGATAGTTATAATTTTTCCAAAAATGGTTTTAATCGCTCTACAATTGAAGAGACTTCAGCCATTGCGCCCTTGCCGGTGTCACCACACATTAATGTCTTTGAAATGCAAGGTATTTCAGTGTAGCCCCACGATTTGAGTTTACTAATTTGTTCATCCGTCAGGGGGTGGTCGTACATACGGGTGTTCATTGCTGGACAAAAGAGCAATGGCTTGTGCAGATCCCAAGCGCGCACCACACACGTTAGCAGATTATCGCATATACCCTGAAGCAAAATTATTGATATAAAGATATTAATAATACACGAGAAAAATCATACACCAATGCATTTAATGCGTGATAAGACACAATCATACCGTTGCTATTTTAGCCAGGGTGTTTGCGCTGAGTGGTGCAATAAGTAATATATCAGCCCATTTACCCAAATCTATATGTAATACAGGATCACCCCTCATTTGCCACATTGACCATTCCGCGGCGTCAATTAATATCTTTACTTTTGCAGGCAAAAGTGTGCTCTCGAAGAAATGTCTAGCATGTTGCGTGGGGACTATTTTAATCTGCAATTCATACCAATATATGTTTTAAAACAAAACATAACCTTTTGTTTTATATACTCACATTTATAGTGTAATCTTGTTCAAACTCTTGTATCTTTTCGATTAGCAATGGCAGTTTAATAGTCGCCACACTGCCCGTAACACCAATTAATATGTTTTTTTGTGGTTTCATAGCTTCTGTTTGGTTCTTTAGTATTTTGTGTTTGTTTTTTGCTTAGTTTTGATATTGCACTTATTTTGTATTATTTATTTTCCTTGTTTTTATCTTCTTCGAAACCCAGCTTGGACCACTGGGTCTGCTCCATCAAATTGTTTTGCATACGACAACCCAGATACTCTTTAGCTTCCTGTCGACACTGTGAGTTGTTATCGTTGTTCCGACGCAAACAGCTCATGTACAGCAGATAGTATTTTTTGCAAATATTTTCGTGATCAAGTGGAAAGCTTCCCTTCTCCGGTGGTGTTGGTATGAATGACTTCTGATTGAGCGTATTTGAATTCATTTGACAAAGTAATAATGCGATAGCTACCTGGGAACGGGTTTACAAGTTACCTATGCCCGATTACACAAATTCACGTGAAGCAAAATAAACAGCAGCGACATCTGTTGGAAGAAAAATGTTGTAAATTGGAAATTCGAAGATTATACCTATATAATACAAACGCAGTCTATTCTATTTTTAATAATACCGTTCAAAACATATTTTGAACAGAATTATTATTCATATGAATTCACAATTTTTAAGAACAATTAAAAATGCTGACATTTTTTTTAAGTTTTAATTGGTACCGGCCCATTTTGCAACACTTGATTCTATTTTATTATATCTTTAACGTTCTCTGTATCTTTCCTGCTGCTTCATTTTACAGCACTGGCTTATGTTTTGTTTATTGATCTCTCTATGTCTGCATGCACTATTCTACGATTGATCGAAAAAGAAGCCGGTAGAATGCACATATTCCTGAGAATATTTTTATTTATCTTACTGGTTTCGTTTAATAACGCCACTGAAGTTGACGTCAATGGCTATTTAACTTACTGCCCCTGCATGGGTGAGTACGAATAAGCAGTGTTTTTATGCGCCCCAATTGTTTTTAATGATCCATATCCCTTTTACTTACTTTGTTTAGGCCGCTTTGGTAATCAAGCTGATCATTTCTTAGGAGCACTAGCTTTTGCGAAAGCTCTAAATCGTACACTAATTTTGCCACCATGGGTTGAATATAAAAAGGGTGAAATACGGTCCACGCAAGTACCTTTCGATACTTATTTCCAAGTGGAGGCATTGCAGGAGTACCATCGTGTTATTTTATTGTCTGATTTTATGCAACAATTAGCACCAAAAATTTGGCCTGAAGACAAACGTATTTCCTTTTGCTACATGGAAAGAAAGAGCTTAAGTCCCAGCAAGGCCAATAAGCCAGACTGCCATGCAAAGGATGGAAATCCTTTTGGGCCATTTTGGGATACCTACAATATTTCGTTTGTGGGCTCTAAATTCTATAGTCCACTTAATTTTGATGTGCACCATAGTAATATGGCTACGAAATGGCAGGAGAAATTTCCTGCTACCGAATGGCCTATTATACCATTCACTGGTGCGCCTGCTAGCTTCCCCGTGCAATTGGAGAATCGAAAACTGCACCGCTACATGCGTTGGTCAAGTACATATGAAGATATGAAGCGTACATTTATTAAACATAAATTACCGCGAGGCGCCTTTATTGGTGTTCATCTTCGCAATGGCATTGATTGGGTGCGCGCCTGCGAACATGTGCGCGATAGTCAACAACTATTCGCTTCACCTCAATGTTTAGGTTATAACAATGAACGTGGATCGCTATATTTTGAGCTGTGCTTACCATCTAAAGAGCTAATTATCAGACAAATTAAACGTTTGATTAAGAGCGTTAAGCAAAGCAATCCGCAAAACGAAATACGTTCAGTATTTGTGGCAGCAGATGCTAATCACATGCTCTCGGAATTGAACACAGCTTTATCGCGCATGAATGTTACCGCCCATAAATTGAGCAATGATGACCCACACCTGGATCTGGCCATATTGGGAATGTCCAATCATTTTATTGGTAACTGCATTTCATCGTTCAGTGCATTTGTTAAAAGAGAACGGGACGTTAAAGGATTACCGTCCTATTTTTGGGCATATCCTAAAGAGAAGGAGCGCCAGCATGCAAGGACACATGAAGAGCTATAGAAAATGCATTGCGCTTTATGACCAGACAAGATATCAAGTGTTTAACGCTGATTAAAAGTTATTTACCCAATATTCATCGCATTCGAACTCCTAGTAATAATTCTCATATACAAGTACATACATTTATACATCACTAGGAATACATACATACATACCTAAATGAATTTAAAGCATTTTACTTCAAAACATATTTTTAAAGCAATGTACTTTTAATGTTTAATAAAACTCAAACTAAACTTAACTATTTCATATTATTGGACCTCGAACTTTTTGATCTTAATATCATTGGAGTGCATACAACTTTAGACAGACTAGGCTCAATCTTCTCTAAGGCGTGGCGTGCACGGTAATCGACTTAAATATTTGACTTTAACTAAACAAGCATAGTTAGCGCAACAGCGCTGGCTAAGCCGCTCCCATGTAAGTTCGGCCTAGTTACCACAAAGACCCGGACTTAAATACGTTGAAGGACTTTCAATCCAAGAGTATTCCCCAAAATGGATGTGGAACATTTGAGGATATCTCAGCAACGACATACATTTATTCATAAATTTATTTGCTGTTACAGCCTATCAAGCTGCTACACCAGATCAGTATTTTCCAAGCGGAAGTTTTTGTTGTGGGTAACGCTGCGGAGCTAGCCTACACAAAAACAAGAAAGAACTCAACAATTAATATATACATGGACAGTCAAGCAGCAATAAAAACAATAAGATCATATTGTATTAAGTCCAAAAATGTTCAATAGAAAGGCTAGTCGCAAACAGAAGGCTGCATATCTATTGGGTACCTGGTCATAAACGCATAATGGGAAACGAAATAGTAGTGCTGTTAGACTACCATTTGAACAAGAGAACGACATACAAAAACCGCTAAATACAGTATACAACGAAATGGACGACTACATGAAAAAACGAGTGGAAGCTAGGTGGACTAATCTCACCACATGCAAAACAGCAAAAGTTATGTGTAGAAGTAACGATAAAAAAACTAACTCACTCGAACTTACGCCCTCGCGAATAGACTGCACAACTATCACAGGTATGCTGACAGGTCATAATCTATTGGCGGCACATGCGTACAAGATAGGGATTGCTAGCAACGACAAATGCAGGAAGCGTAGAGAGGACGTTGAGGGAACTTTAGAAGACCTTCTGTATGTTTGTCGGACATTATTAAAAACGCGTTTAAAATGTCTGGGAGCCCCACTGTTTGAAGGTCTGGAGGACGTCTCAAAAGCGGATCTCCCAGCTATGCTTAGATTCACCAAAAGCGTTGACATCCTACATGATGTCTACTTTCAGTATTAATAGAGGTCGGTCTCCATCTGGTATCGCTAGGGACCAAAAGGTCTATGCGTGGCTTAATGCCAATTAGGCTAACAACCTAACCTAACCTGCCTGCGTACTTATTATTGAAATGTTTGCACTGCACTTCAACACATCCTTAGGTTGTTGGTCATCTGAGAATTGAACCTGCAAATAATACATACTTATTTTAAACTTCAACTCGGAATAATCCGCCAACAAACGCCGTTTTAAACTTATTTGTTTTTATATAATATTTATTGGATATTTTGCGATACGTGCGTCTAGGAGCAAAATGATGTATTTATTTATGTATGTAGGTTTTAATTCTATTTTCTGTACCAACGATTCATTATTTATTCATTTTTTTATTTTTTATTTGTTTTAATTTAAAATACAGTACGAGTAGTGTATGCGTGTATTTATGTATGTTTCGTGTGTGTGTGTGTGTGTATGTACGAATGTAAGGTGTACGCATTAGGCGACTTATATGATATTATATACAAAGTATGTTGCTTACACGGTTCCATTCCGTCTGTCTTGTCTATCGCGACTTAACCACCGAAATCGAAAATTAAATCGCTTGTGGTTTCTTATGCGCGTATGATCAAGGAGGCTGGAACTCACACAAATTCATTTAAGCTTTTGATTTATAAATTTTTGTTAATATATTAATGTAATTATGTATTCATGTATGTATGTATGTATTTATGTTTTATGGTGACAGCTGGAACCGTATGTAATCATCATTTACTTTTTTTTACGCTCTCTACATAGTATGTATGTATGTATGTATGTTTGTATTTCTATTTATTTATATAGCTTATATTATAATTAATAGATAATAACGAACATAAAATATTCGAATTTCAATAAATATATACAAAATATTTATTACATTACATTATTATTCATCATTTGCTTATGCATGTTTATTGGAAAATATACATACACAATATACTTATATGGTACATGATTTCGTACAATGGTAATAAGTAATACAAACTATGTATAACGAAAAAAACTAAAACTAAAATCAAACAATTTTCAGGAGGTGCAGTTTCAAAATATTTAAATAAAATTTATGTACGTATGTATGTGTGTAAATGTATATTATGTTCAAGTATTAAAATGAGAATAAATAGGTGCAGAGAAAGAATCTCGCTTTGGGCAAGTGCGTGATAGAAAATTCTATAATTTCTTACTGTTATTAACATTATATGCCTTGTTCTCTTGCTTTGTTGTTTTGTATCATTGTAAACACTTGAAATTTTTATAACTCCACCTTTTAGTTCTCATTTTCTGTACTATTAGTATATGAAACTAATTAAATATACCTAAATTAAGTGGTGAATGAAACTGGGCTCTTCATTAAAAAATGTATGGTATGCAATAAAAAAATAGTAGTACTATATTAATTTATTTATATATTTATATTTGTATATATATATGTTATATATATAACTTGAAGTCTTTCCAAGGATCTCACAATCAAATTATGCAAAAACGTTCACAAAAGTTGTTCATTAGAATGAATGATATTAAGTCTCATGTTAATCATCATTCATTGCTGTTTATTTTTTTTTATTTGTTTGTCTTTGAATTGCAACTTAATACGGTTTTGTAGTAAACCACAACAATGTATGCAATGGACAACACTAGTTTTTCATTTAACACGTCTTGTAATTTGTACAGTTGAAGATTATGTTAAATTTTGTATTTATGTATTACTATTATTATTATTTTTTGTTAGCATGTTAATCAGTTTGCAAGTGTGTTTGTGAAATACGCCTTTAACACATACCAACATAAAACGATTAAAGATAATTAATAATTAATTACCATTTCAGCTTCAAAAGGCCCTACTTGAATGCGATGCTAGTTCTTGTATATTATAGATAAATTCACAGAAAATCGAACGCATAGATTGGAAGATGTAAACAAAATTGAGTAACAGTTTTTCAATGCAAATTCAATTGTTATGAATTCTAAACTAAGTCTAATCGTATAAAATTGAGCGTTTGAGTTTGGTTTTGTTGGATAGCATGGCCAAGGGTGTGCTCGAGCTTCAATAATTCCGACTGTATTACTTTTTATGAGTTCGAAAGTAATTTTTCTGTAAAAATTGGCGACATCATAGTTCTATCGACAAAATGTTTCGAATCTGTTGTTCATCAATACAAACGCAAAACAAACGTAATATATAAAATTTTCTATTGCGCAATTGAGATGGTGGACAAAATAAGTAAAGTTAGTAACGAATAACACGCACAATAGACTTGATCAGAGGTCGGTGTGCATTATGGCTCAATAATAGTATGTATCTAATAAACGATGTATATTTAATATACAGGCATGTGCTACAATTCGTTTTCGCATGAAGTTGACACCGAAAAAGTTTTCCGCTCAATTTAAAATCGCAACGGTTTGGCAAGTGACACAAATAAAAATCGACATTTATTTTCCGTTTCGAAATCGTGAAGCAGTGGTTATACGAAATTAGTGCAATTAGCTCAATATGAAAGACTTTATTAAAGGTATAACATCGCTACTAATAAGCACGGAATAAAGCTGCAAAGAGATGTCGTACTTTAATATTGAGATAACAGCTTTGTATGTACACTTACACAGCCATCTGCACAGGCTCGGAATGTGATTTACCGTCACCTATGGTTTCTGCGACTAATCCCTAGATTGCCATAGCGAGAAAAAGTAGACATATTGACCTGGTATTACTAGAAGAAAAGGACACACGCTCAGTCCAACCCAGCTCAATTCTAGGACCAAGTCTAACAATTAAACAGTTATCGTTATACTCTGAACAATAACTCTTTGGGTCAAAGCTCTTTTAGAATACTCGTCGTAAGGCTACAATTAAAATAGGTCTTGCAATCTTCGTTACCGGAACGACTCGGATTTACATCCGGCCAAGAACTATCACTCCAGCAAAACAATGTCACAAAACATGTTTTAAGTACAGAACAATTGTTTGCGAAAATAAAAACACCGATATGCTGAGCTACCGTTAGGATTATTATAGTAACCTCCATTACTTTGCATTCTTCTTCTTTTTAAAATTGTTCTTGAAGTTAAACTTTTAATAAAACATTTATCTAAAGGTAGCATTGCTCCGTTATAAAATAAAACAAATAAATAATTGGGGCGTACACTTCTGTTAGGTGTTTGGCCGATCTCCTCCTATTTGTGGCGTTCGTCTTGATGTTGTTCCACAAATGGAGGGACCTGCAGCTTTAAGCCGACTCCGAACGGCAAATGGCTTTTTATGAGGAGCTTTGCTCCGTTATAGAATATATATATATATATATAATTGGCGCGTACACCTTTTTGAATGTTTGGCCGAGCTCCTCCTCCTATTTGTGGTGTGCGTCTTGATGTTATTCCACAAATGGAGGGACCTACAGTTTTAAGCCGAGTCCGAACGGGAGATATTTTTATGAGGAGCTTTTTCATGGCAGAAATACACTCGGAGGTTTGCCATTGCCTGCCGAGGGGCGACCGCTATTAGAAAAATGTTTTTCTTAATTTTGTGGTTTCACCGAGATTCGAACCTATATTCTCTCTGGGAATTCCGAATGGTAATCACTCACCATAGAATAGAATAGATACCCATAGAATAGAATATAGAATACATATCCATTCTTTCCACCTTTCTTGTTTATAAAGGGCATGGCAAAGTTTCATCGAGAATGATTATTCCCTTAACCAGTTGTCACACGAGTCAGTTATATTGTACTTTGTAGTTCTGAAATAAACTACTTTCTGATATATATAATAGATAGCATACAAGAGCTCGCATCGCATCATGTGATGGAAATGAACGGCAGCAATACTCGTAGTTCGGCATGAATTAGCATGAAGCAGTTTTTTAGTATAACGAACTTTTTTTGTTTTTGTATTTAGTTACATATTTATGCATTTGTCAGCTGGTAATTGTTGTTTTTTATGCTATGCTTCTTGCTGTGTTTATTTTTTGTTTTGCAGAATTCAGAATTCGTGTTTAAGTTGATATATCGGTGTAAATATATCTATGTATATTCTATATATCTGTATATATATATGTATATCTATTGTTGTATTTTGTTTAGTGCAGAACCACAATTACTTCTACTACATGTGCGCAAGGCCTAAAAGGTTATTACAGAGACTTCATCCTCTCATCTGATCACACAAGAGACACACACCTTCGATGTACTCATACAATCGTCATGACAGAATGCGCCACATTGTTGACAAATAACCATTGCATTTAACGAACAGGCACAATTGTCCGCTTCTGGTGTTCGGGTCATGCTTCCACTGCCACCCCCTACACCACCACTTCCAGCGACACCTCCGCCACCAGCTGCAGCGGCGGCAGCGGCAACGGCCTTGCTTACCAATTGTTCGGCATCCAGCGCTCCGGCATTGGTTGCAGTCACTATATAATTACCGTCGGCCATAGTTGCTGCTCCACTTAGATTATCTATATACGTTATATTGCCTGTAAAAAAAAACAGAATTGATAAAGGAAAATATGTTTGAGTATTGACATTTTAGAAGCGTTTATTGACATTATTAGCAGTAGTATTAGAATCAATAGAATTGACAATTGTTAATACTATGATTATCTAATTGTAGTGCGATCTCGGCGCGGCAAACTTGTAAAATGGTATTAAGGAGCGCTTTTAAAGAAGTAATTGATATCATGTGGGCTTTATTCGCAAATCAAGGCATTTAGGGTCTTTTGGATATCTTTGCTGCATCGAAAAAGAAGCACGTCACAAGTACACCCTGACACATTTGCAACCTCTCGTACTATCAAACACATCTGCAAACCCTGGTGAGCTTATGTTCAAAGCTCGTTCCCATCACAATCGGTTCTACGTTACCGGAACGACCCGGATTTATATTCGGTCAAGGACTGTCGCTCCAGCAGCATTCTCCGACCATGTATGGGGCATGTTTATACTGCACAACAACAATTACCCTGGTGGGCTCAATCCGCCGAAGAGGCTTCATCAAGGGTTTCCTTTTCATTTTAGCTCAAGGGAATCTCAACTGAAATCGGAAGTTGTGAGCTGCATGTACTGTACAAAAGATTCGTATTCAATAGGAGAAAAATAACGGCGTTTAAACCGGGTTCTTCCGAACCAACGTAACATCTTCGTTTGTGATGGGTCTCCCATAATGGCATTTACAAAACAATAATCTCTAAAGAGGTTATCTTTGTCTTTTGTCTGTCTGTAGTTCGTCAGGTGCAAGGGATGGTATTGTTATTGTTGTTGCAACATTGTATAATAATATTCCCCATACATTTTTCAAAAATCCTACAGAGTGACAGGCAAAGGGTTGACTTGTCCTACTGCCGATGTGAAGCAAGTGTCTACGCTTGTCGTCCATTGAGATGGATTCCTTTCATTTACATTTTTCAGTCTTTGTCTTAAGCTTTAACCTGCCACTTTGTGAGAAATGGAAAATATATTGGCCGCCGACTTTTCCTTATTAAGTAGAACTTTCAACAAAAACAGTGCTCTTAGGAATTGATTGAAGGCAACGCTTTATACTGTTGTGAGATTTCTGAATCTATAAGCGTTTGGCTTGAAAATGCATAAAATCATTTAAGAAATATAAAAAATGTCAAAAATAATTTATAATATAATATTTTAAATAATTTCCAGTTTTTCGACAAAGTGTTTTAGGGTTATGTTGAAAGTGTCAAGTGAATAATAAACAATTGACTATTTATAATGAAATCAAACCAACTCGAAAACCATTTCTATCAAACAGCAATACATTTATATCTCAATGTCTTGAATTCACGTACCAGTAGTAAAATTGCGTCGCATCATACCAGCCGTTGCATTCGTTTTCATAGCATTTATTTGATGAAGATGGTGATGTTGTTGCGCACTGTGGTCAAGCATTACATTAGAAGAATCAATATCGACGGAGGCAGGACGCCCGCGTCCTGTTATCGGTATTCCATTTATATTGTGCAGTTGACTCTATAAGAAACAATAAGGTATCTACTTTAAATATATGTATGTGGCAATAAACACACGTTTATACACTCACGAACCTGTGTCGTTTGTGGTACCGGAGGAGCGCTAGAAGCTCTTGGTGCCTGATTATCAGCTGCGCCTACGTTCGCCCGATGCACCAACACATATTGTCCACCACCATTCCCGTTTTGATGTAGATCATGTTGTTGTTGTTGCTGTTGTGCAACTGCCGCTGCTGCTGCCGTCAATTGCTGTTGCAACCGTGGATTGGCTGCGACGTTGGTGTGAAGAGCGCTGGCCGCTTGCGGTGTGAATAGATGCCTTATAAGTGTAGGTGAGGGTTTTCGCTGAACATATTTCTTACGTGGGAATCCCATTCGTGGACCAATTACCTAAAAGTCAATGCATTCGATTCAGTACGAAGTATGAAACTTAGTTAAAATATGATGAAACTTTCCACAACACTGCTTCAATTTGATTGTGCAAACACTATGCAATGTAATTACCAATTACCTTATATACACCAGGACGTCCAACACCCATTATATTTGCAGGAATGCTTGTTAAGTCCTCTTGTTTGATAAAATTTTGTGATGATGAAGCGCTTGATGCAGATGGAGCCGAGGTTGCTACAGATATGGGGCAAGTAGAAGGTGCTGCTGCTGCTCCTGTACTGGGCAATGTCAGAGTAGTTGCTATGTTACTCTGTGATAGCTGTTGCTGCTGCTGTGGATGTTGGTGTTGTTGCTGATTTAATATAGCCGAAGGTGGTCGTAGTTGTGCTTTCAAATTTTCACGATTTGGACTGTTTTGGATAACTGCTTGGCAGATTTGATAGCTACGTTCCAAATTGACAGCACCGGGAGGCAGTTTATTTACTGTTTTACGGCCTTTACCCGTAGCTAATTTACTCGTTGGCCTTTGCTGGGCAATTGTGGTTGGGATACCGGCTTGTGTTAAACCTTTCATGGCACTGGCGACATTGACATTCGTTGTGTTAACATTACTGATGTTCGGTGCAGCGTTCACAACAAGCTCAGCTGAACGCGCTGATTTAGCGCTAGCGCTACTAAAAGGCGGGTAGGTATTCACAGCTGCGCCAGGTGGTATAGTTACAGAAGCGATGCTCGCGGTTGTACCCGCAACTGTTCCTGCTGCCGTACCACGGGACATTGTAATAAGATTCATTTGCTTTGAAATATATTTTGTCGCATTAGACTGCGCTTGTGTGGCTAATGATTGAAAGGCGGGCATATGTTGTTGTTGTTGTTGTTGCTGCTGTTGCTGTTGAAAGCGCTGAAGCTGTTGTTGCACTTGAATTTGATGCTGCTGTGTTGGACTAGCAGAAACCATATTGCAATTAGCTGCCGCGGATACTGTAGGAACCTGTGGTTGCGTCAAAAAGTGCCTTTGCTGTGGCGCCTGTTGCTGCAGAACCAATTGCTGTCCAATGTGTTGCTGAGCCGTTAGACCGCCAGGGGTTAGGTAGTGCTGACCGTTGGTGCTCAATTCAATAGCCTTACGTATTGTCGACAGCGTTTGATGCGACTTTTGTGAATGTTGTTGCTGCTGCTGCTGCAAATGCTGTTGTGCCGAAAGTGCTATGGTTTGAGTTTGCTGTTGTTGGGGTTGTGGTTGTGCTGCCTGAAACGTAAATTGCTGTGCTGCATGGTGTAAAAGTTGCTGTTGGTGGTCTATGTGTTGTTGTTGTTGTTGCTGCTGCTGCTGTTGTTGCTGTTGCTGATGTTGTACAAGGAAATTTCCTATGATTTGACCATTTGTATCTACGAGTATTTGTCGCTGTGGTGTGTTTTGCCGCTCCGCCGGTGTTTGCTGCTGCTGCGACTGTTGAGTTTGCTGTTGATGCAAATGACCGATAGCCGCCGGTGATGGTGCGCTCAATTGTATGGTGACATTACCTACACTGGCACCACCAGAACCTCCATCAAGACGACTACTGCTACAGCCCATATTTATTTCGTTCACGCTGTCGTCTGAATTGCTATTAGTTATTACAGTGCTGGACACTTCCATTTCGTTAGCCGCCATTTGGACATCACATATCATATCAGAGCCCAACTGCAAAATATAAACGAATTAATTACAAACCATTCAGCATTGAATTGCTAAGCATCCTGTATACCTCATAGTCAGTTTGCTCATAATTTAAGTGGCCACGGTGCTCTTGGTTTTCCGGTCCACGCAAGTCCTGTTGCTCTTCGAGTTGCTGTTGATGTTGTAGCTGTTGTTGTTGTTGTTCTTTGAGTAGTTGCCGGTGCTGTTGTTGTAATTCGTCAACTATATCACGTACAGCATCATTGTCGTCATCATCTTCTTCATCCTCCTCATCCGCCTCGTCATCGTCATCTTCATCAGCCTCCGCTCCGATATCACCATTATCCGCGCCTTCACCAACACTGATACCCATATTTCTGCAATTAACAAGCGCCGCCGCATCATCAGCACCTTCTACACCGATACAATCTACGATTTCTTCAGCTTGAGCTGCTTCCACGCTTGGCATATCTACATCTCCAACTGAAATCGTATTTAAATTTTTCACTTTTATAACGCCTTGATGCGTTTGAATCACACCGTTAAAACTACAAGATGATGCTTCCGTTGGCTGTTGTAATTTTATACTGCCGAAATTCCAATCATGCTGCACATGATGGAACAAATCCTCGCTCTTCTCAGTCATAGACAATATAATCTGCTGCTGTTGTTGCTTTTGTTCGGGCGATAATCGTGCAGGAACCGGCAGTTGGGCCGTTGTGGAATACATCATGTCTCCACTGATCGTCGGTGCTGAGGTCATTGAAGATGAGGAGGACGAGGAGGCAGAGGATATGGCCACTGACGAAATACAACTGCCAAGTTCTTGTTTATTTTCGAAGAGATTGTCACAAGCATGAGATGTTGTACCTGTACAAGACACAAAACACAAAATAATAATATTATGACCAATGCTATCTTAAGAGATTTGGGCTACTCCTAACGCTGTAATTATCTTTGAAGAATTTTGGTTTTTTCCATGACAGTTACGTTTACGTAATCTCGGAACGACGCTGATATATGAATAGATGTATATGTTCTTAACTTTAAACTAACTACAAATCGGCTACTGGCTTTAATGTAATTTTTAAAATTTTTTGAGTATCGGGCTCGAACTTTGGACGTTACCAGCCTTTGTATCTTAAAATTAACATCTTTTTATGGTTTCTGCAGCAGTATAATACATTCCTGTGGCCACCTTAGGAAGGACGCAGGTTCGAATCTCCGTGCATGAAACACCCAAATGAATGAAAGTTTTTTCTAATAGCGGTTGTACCTCGGCAGGCAATGGCAAGCCTCTGAGTGTATTTCTGTCATGAAAAAGCTCCTCATACAAAATATCTGTAGGTCCCTCCATTTATGGAATAACATCAAGACGCACACCACAAATAGGAGGAACACGGCCAAACATCCCAAAAGAGTATAAGCGCCAAGTATATATATAGTAGTTTAAGTCCATGTTAACAGATTCGGACCATGGGAAAAGGAGTGTTAGATTATTTGGTTTGAGTGGTCATGTGAAGAAGTGATTAGTGATATGCGGCCTTTTTCACATATTGGACATATATAAAAGGAAGGCTGGTGTTGAGGGACGTTCTGTGTGTGCCGATCGCACATACATACATACATACATATACATAACTTGCTTAATTCCACTAACAAATCATGCCACAATGCTAACTCTAAGCTTGATTCTGTTCGCGAATTTTTAAAGTTGGGGTTGTATTTGGATACTAATTTCACCTCGCTATACATATTAATTTTACAATAACTAACTCGCTTGCTACATTTGTATCTTTAAGAGAAACCACTTCTAATTTCTCAGACCCATGTACGCTTTTGGCGCTGTTTTTGGCCTCTGAGTCTGTATTGGAATAAGCAGCGCTTATTTGGAGACCATACTTTATATATGTATATATAATTGGCGCGTACACCCTTTTTGGCTGTTTGGCCGAGCTTCTCCTCCTATTTATGGTGTGCGTCTTGATGTTGTTCCACAAATGGAGGGACCTACAGTTTCAAGCCGACTCCGAACGGCAGATATTTTTATGAGGAGCTTTTCCATGGCAGAAATACATTGCCTGCCGAGGGGCGACCGCTATTAGAAAAATGTTTTTTATTAATTTTGCTTTCACCGAGATTCGAACCAACGTTCTCTCTGTGAATTCCGAATGGTAATCACGCACCAACCCATTCGGCTACGGTGGCCGCATTTACAATTCATAAAAATAGGTTGGAAAGAGTTCAGTTCGTTCTATGTGCTCTAAATAAATTTCTCTGTGTAAAGTGTACAGGTTCGTCTCTCCCTGGCAAACTTCCGAGTGGATTTTTGCCAAGAAAAAGTTCCTCATAAAAAACCATTTGCCGCTCGGAGTCGGCTTAAAATAATTAATATGATAGACTTACGTTAGGTTAAGAAAGTGGGCGATTTTTATAGCATTAAAACATTTTTTCTCATTTTCCTAAGTATTTGAGGAAGGAGGGTGGATTATTTTACCCTATAAAGCGGGGAACGTTTTTTGCCTTTTCGGAACGACACGGAATTTCTATCTGGTCAACACATTTTTCGAATAGCGAAAAAACGGTTCTATGTTACCCGAATTTATATCCGGCCAAGGACTGTCACTCCAGCAGCATTCACCGTATGTAAGTATGGGAATGTTTATGCTGCTACAACAACAACAACAATAAATATTTTACGCTTGCGATTTTTTTCATATGTACATATATTAAAAGTGATTGAAGTATTTTGTGTAAATACTTTTGAATAATTACCTTGATCTACTGAATCACAGAAAATAAATTTCTTCTCCTTTACGTTATTTCCGTCGACAGGTGTTAGTAAAGCGCTGTTTGTACCTGAAAATGGAAATTTATTAAATGAGAAAATTAAAAAGAGATTATAAGAATAAAGCTAAAAAATTTAGATTTTAATTTTCTAAATCCGATATCGTAGTTTAAATTCTTACCTGCGCTACTGTCGGTACTAACTTCACCAGATTCCAATACGTAATTGTGTGCGTCAGCAAACTTTTGTTCGATAAGCTCATCGTCATCATCCTCCCCGTCTTCAAGTGAAATTATCGAACAAGCATTCAATTGCTTCCCTTGAGCTGGGAAGGACTGCAGTGTTATACCGCCGCTTGGTCTAGGTGATGACGAAGCTGGTAATATCGAATTAACGTTTATATATGAAGAAGTTGATGGCAGAAGTGTTTCAATACTGTTACAGGTACTATTTCCCACCGTCGATATTGCTGCAAACGAAGTCTCTTGGTTTTGGAGGAAATTTGACGTTTTCATAGACATATTGGATATAGTATTACCAGTGACGCCTTCTTCACTACTAGCTGAAGAGATCGTTTCCTTCAGTAGCAGTTCAGCATTAGATTGCTGCTCGAATTTTTCATCGTAGAGATTGGTGTTATACATGAAACTGTCCGTTGTGGGCGCCTTTGTTGTGAATGAATTTGTTGTCAAACTATTGCTGCCACTCAACTCTTGAGAACTTGAAGTAGCTGAAGATACTGATGGGGAGAGCGTTTCTTTACGTTCGTCGCCAACACCATGGCTTACTTCTGGTTCTATGCTGTTTGCTGCATCGGTTATATCGTATTCATGTGGGTGTTGCTGTTGCTGTTGATGTTCCTGCATTATTGGTGTGTCTATTTTCATTTGTTTGCTTTGCGTTCGATTTTCATAGGTAAAATCAGACTCCGAACGTTTGCGTATATTGCCGCTGCTCCCGCACTCATATTGCCTCTCATGTTCCAAAGAGTTTAGCGTTAAGGTTATTTTGGATTCTTTAGCAAATGTTTCTGCTTGAACGCCACTGCATTCTGAGCGCAATAAATCAAATGTTGAGGATGAGTCCGTGCAACCAATATTTTCCTTCAAAAAAAAAAAAAATAGCTTTTAGTCATATGTGGGCACTTCAAGGGAAATACAATAACTTAAGAATGGTAATAAATATATATTACTGTTATAGAAATTATCATTACATGATTCACTTACCAGATCGCAAATCGTGTCAGTCTGTTTTTCATAATCGGTTGTAGAAGATTCAGTTTGTTCTTGCTGACGCAGCTCTTCTAATTTTATTTCTTGCTCGCTTTTAATTGCGTTCGCATTGATGCTTTTAACAGGTTCATCAACAAATTCTTCTTCCTCTTCTTTAATATCTACAGAAGACGACGATGTGGTGTTTTCAGTACTTTCAGCACTTGCTGCTGATGTCGCTGTTACCATCATTGCTTGGGTTGCGGTTGCGGTGGCCGTTAACGATGTAGTCGTTGAAGCTGCTGGTGTTTTCGTAGATGTCTTCACAATTGTAGCAACCAGACCACCTTTACTCTCCAATTTGAATTCCAGACGTTCATCCATTAAATTAGTATAACTATCACTGCTTTTGCCACTACTATAACTTATATTGCTGCTACTGCTACTAGTACTACTGGCGCGATTGTAGGATTTTTCTCCCCATATTGGTTCAAAATGTTTCAATTTCCATGGATCTAATTTGTTCTTTTCCCTTTCGGCTTCGGTTTTCATCTTCATTTGATTTTCGGGCGTGAATTCACCTTCCGCCAGTCGTTCACGCCACTCCAAGCAGGCACGTGCAAAAAACTCATTGTTTAGACTGGATGGACCCAATTTTATAGCTTCCATTGTAACGGTGGATTCAGAAGTGTTCTTGCGTTCAACTTCGATGGCTTCGCGATCTACGCTTGGTAGCAATTGAATGAGGTTATACTGATATAGTGGAGGCAGCATAGAAAAGGTTTGTTTGTTGAGTAAGGCTCTCAAATTGGTTGAAGCTAATATTGAGTCCGGTGTTTCGAGGTCTATTTTTCCATCCTTTGTCTGCTCAATTTGAGCAGCAGTGGAAATTTTCTTGGAAGAACGTCTACGAGGTTTAAAACTAAACCCTGGTATAGATGCCAGCACTTCACGCATTGTGGACGCTTGAGTGATTGCTGTAATGGGCGTAGTCATAGATGCGGCTCCAGTCAATCCTGTAGCAGCAGCCGCAGCTTTGGCTTGTTGTTGTGCACGTCGACTACTGCTGGCACGGCTTGAAGGGCTCGGTGTTGCGTTCTTTCCACTGGTGGCATTAATCACAGTATTGGCAGTAGCAGTTGACGTTGCAGCGTTGCTACTTAACGTTGCTGTCGCCGTAGCTGCAACCTTTTTCTCGGGTGGTATAGGTTTAACGATGATACGAGGAACATGACGCCTAAAAGTCCAAAATAAATTAAATATTTAATATTACATGTACAATAATAAATATCTTCAACAATTTTATGTAGACAATTTATAATATAATAATTATATTTATTGTAAAGAACTTATGTGGAAACAAAATATGGAACATACCGTAAACTGTGGCTGTGCTTAGCGCTATTTGAAAGTTTACTTCGCGAGCTATGTTGTTCGATCGCTGTATCTAATGCTAACGGGTCCTTTTCCTCTTCTTCACTCAAGAGATTTACTTGTTCAGCTTTTTCTGCAATAGGATCAGCATTTATTTTCTGTCGCACCGAAGGCGAATGGGATTCCATTTTCAGTGAGTCTTGTTGGGATGTTTTTGGGCGATAAAATATTGATGTACCCAGTAAGGTCGTTCTCATACTCTTAGCAAATAATTGCGGATCAGGTTTTTATCCGATTATTTCTTTGAAACAACGAAATCTAATAGAAAATAAAACATTAGAATTAATAAAAATCAAATATACAAAAACTTCAAATAGCATATGTATATCAAAAACTACCTACTTTAAACTACAGTCAAATATTGCACTAATACGAGAAAATTTAGCTTTCAAATTATCTGAGTTTTTTTTTTCAATTCTAATGGTTTGTTTGATGTAAGCCTATATAATGGCAAATTGTTTTGATTTTTAGGTAATGGTACATACAAGTAATATTAATTGAATGACATTTTTACTTATAAGAAAATCAGATACTGGTCGACGTACGCACTCCTCAAAATAATTCGTGTGCATCCTCTTCCAATTTACATACTGCACTCGAATAGCTTGCGTACCAATATCTTTGTTACATTGTTTATTCCTTGAGGTTTTTTACGCAAGCTAGGGTAGAGTTCTCTGTAGATTCTAGGATTATATGGATCTATCTCTGCACATAGATTAATGGCGTAAAAATTTGTTGGATATAGTTGCCCTTTCATTAACCGACTTCTTAAAGCCATCTATGTAACAATCTTAGCTAATAATTTGTTCCACAGTTGGTTTTACGTTACCGGAAAGACCAGGATTTGTAAACGGCTAAGGACTGTCGCTCCAGCAGCATTTCCCGTGTGTATGGAGAAAGTTTATGCTTCAACAACAATATTTGCTAATAACTCATAAGTGACAAAGATTTTTTTTTTTTAGAAAGCCAGAAAATATCCCATTATCGAAAAAACACGCACTTCTTATTTTAGTATCTCGTTAAGGTTAGTCAGCTGTTCAAGTTTTTTGCGATAAGGCCTACTATTATAAAAATAATCGATGGGAAAGCCTGCTCTAAAATGTTTTATAATTAATTCAAATGTGCAACATTTGATATTTGCTTTTAGTACAGCAAAAAAATTGTTTATTTTGTTTGATGAAAAGTCATTATGACACGAGTAAATTTCACAAAGTGGGCACACACTGTTATATTATTATTTTTGGGAATAGGTTTATGCCGATGTATGTGCACTTAAAACTCTTAGATTTATTTATCAAAATATGCCATAATTTAACGTACTTTATATAACGAAATGTAGACCTATAGAACATTCAAATATAGTTGCATATATATGTACCATGTACCTAGTACACTAGCATACATCAAATTTGTTTAATGCCTTGAGTTTTAGAAAACCCATCTCGTCTAACTATATATGCACATACATACATACATAAATAAACGCCCTAACCTTCTTTCTTAACTTTTTACACGAATATATTTAGTTAATTTCATCCGAATATGTTGTCTCCGATGAACAATAACTATTAAATAGTGATGCACATTTTCTACACTCCAAGTTTGTTTTGTTTTATTTATTTACCATACAAAAGGAAATGCTTGGCTTGGGCTTTCTTTCTTCTGTATCAATCAGAACTACAAGCCTCTGTTTACAAAGTTTTGAACTAGACCTCAAGTGTTTTACACTCGGTATAGTGCGATTAGCGAATAAATATTTTAACGACATATATATACATACATATATATAGTTCAATCAGCCCTAATATACGGGTGCGCAATATATACTTACATACTCTTTTTAAAATTTAGACTTACTTGACCTGTGGACTCATTTTGACCCTGGAAAAGCCAACTTCAGGTTACAAAAATGAGGATTGCAATTTTTCTGTTGTCGAGACTGACTTGGCTTTATATCCAAAATTGTTGCGTTGCGTTTTTTCTGCAATTTTTCTATAGCCTCTGAAGCACATTTCTTCTATAGATCTCAGATTTATCGCATCACTTTTCTTCCTACCCGTGTATAGTGGTGGATGGATAAAGTCGTGCGTCGTTTATTCGTTCCCGTTTTTTTGATTTCGATTTTCCTTTGTATCCATTCATTCCATTTATTCAAATCATTTTCATCAGATTTCTTTTCATTGCGTTTCTCTTCTTCCCACTTCCTCCCCTTATTTATCAGAACTACCTTTTCAACTATTCTTTTTTCAATTGCTGGAATGTCTTTGCAACTATTTTTTTCGAATATTCATCTTCTCATTGCCTGTAATTTAATGATTTTTTCGACTATACCAGATCCTCCTACTCCAAAGTAGTTTACATTTACTTCAATTCGTTTTCGATTGCTCCTTTTGCGATTATTAATTCAGTTTTTCATCGAATTTGCATAAAGTAGACAGCGGAAGAATGAAGACAAACTAACAAACAAAAGCAAATTTTCCTGTTTTCGTTCGTTTTTGACAGACACAGCTGACAATCATAGAACCAACTCCTTTTTTCTCGCACTTATTCGCCACACTTGCATCACTCTCCGAGTCTAGCTATCTTTCTCTAACACCAATGTAATGGCACAGTTATTGCAATTCAAGTTTCTTCTTTTGCATATCTTTTCATTTTTTTCGATCTACAATTAACTGCTTAGATATTATTTTTATTAAGTCGCACATTATATAAGAAATTTATTATTCGATTCTATATCCACAATTTCCGAAACTGAAATGTTAATTATACGATAGTTTTAGATTAATATAGCTTCATTTGTATGGACTTAAATTTTATGTGCCCATGTTCTGCTCGATTCAATACTTTCTGACAGGGTTGCTGTAGGACAAACTATCTGACTTCTTACGCTTCTCTACTTCAATACAGTGATGGAAAACAATACACCATTTAGGGCCATTGTATCTATGTCTAATTAGGTGTATAATCAGAAAATAAAAGCTAAATGCTAAGCAAGTGATTTATTAATGCCTGGATAGGAAATATTTTTCTATTAAGTTCTGCTAGATGGACTGCTAACAGAAACGACTACTTGAGAACATTGAAAATAAAATTTATTTTGCTATTGTCTTAAAAGTTTGCAACATTTTTTGAATAAGGGAAAATTTAAGGATAATTTACTTTCTTCATGATAGAGGATTTTTATGATAATGCATAATTTTTGTGGAACAAGTTTAGCAACTGTAAGCCGCGCAATTAATAGGGTATACTACTTACAAATATATTATTATGGCTCGGCGAGATATATCAAGAAATTTTGTATCCGATTTCTTGTTTTATCTTATATTATTATAAAATTGACTTATTAGAAAAGCAAATAAAACACACAAATGACCAAGATAACCACTGTAAAAAATTTATTTGAATTAAATTTTGGTGTATTCACCACGATTTTTAACAAAAAATTCACACTGGTCACAATAACGTCAGCTAAACAGACCTTGACGAAAATGGAATGGTGTTGCCATTAAATAATGTTAATACGAAGGGAGTAGGAAACGGAGATTGTGACTATGTAACTTGGATAACTAGTCACTTAAGAAGTATAATGATTATGTTTCATCATACGATTGTAAATTATAATCTAACTAAACTATTGTTTTTTTTTTGTTAAACTTAAGGCATTAATTGGGCTAGCACCAGTATTGTGTAAATTTTCATCAAATATTGGTATTTTTACATTCAAAATTTTTTATTTAACAAATGTGCACCAATTAATATTAATTCAATACAAGCCATATTAAATGATTTTTGTACCCTGTTGGTTACATTTTTGATTTATTTTAACATGCGTTTGTCGCTTTTTTTCCTCTTTGAATGCCTCCGCGTTAGCCTTCTTTTCGATGCGTCGTTCAAGCCGATATTCTTTTAGCAAGCGTTTACGCTCTCGTTTCTCTTCAGGCGTTTCATCTTTAGGCCTTATGGATAACACACTTAAAGTGGATATCAATGATTTATTACAAAGTGATTTTGGACCGGTCGATGAAATAGGCGCGTCAAGTTTTGCTAACGATTTTTCAGTGAGTTGATTGTTTTCACCGTTTCGCAAAACATTTGCAGGCAGGCCTGTTTTTGGATCAATTTCTATTTTATTTACACCAGCATTTGATTCAGCCTTACTACTCCTACGACTTCTACGAGTTGGCTCTTCAATGAGTTTTGGATGATTATAAATATTTGAATAGGTTGAAAGCACAGAATTGCAATCCCATTTCTTTTGTTCATCATCAACTATTTCCATTTCGATTAATTCATCATTTGGATCTTCGCCTTCGATGATATCACGATATTTTTCGACGCGCTCGCGATCCCATTCTTTCTTGTATGGCTCGACCTTTTTGCCACGTTTGTGTTCTCTGTAACATGCCATCAAAACTCGGTGTTTCTGATCCCAGTCACCTTCGATTTCTTCACATGCCAAATCACCCAATTCGGGGTCATCATAGGTTGCATAGAAACGTTCAAAACGGTCATCTAGCAGTGTCAGTTGATCATTACGTCTTATAACACTTGAAGACATTGAGTACTCGGTAAAACGGGACTTTGTTTCTTCATCATTGAAACTGTGTTTGCGTAGCAGTGGACCGAGGCGATCCATTAGTTCCTGCTCATCCTCTTCATCATCACTTTCGTTCAGATTATCTGAATCAAAGTCTCTTTCGTTATCTTCTTCTACATCAGATAAAGCATCTTTGTCATCCTCATCGCTATAGTCAGCATCACTATTTTCTTGCTCATTATCATCACCTTCAGCCATTGCCTTCAGAACGAAGTCGTCTTCTAGCAAGTTGTCTTCATTATCAAAATCGAAGTCTTCATCCAACGCTGCTACTACATCTGGATCCCAATCCGGCCGTGGGCCAGGAACCGGGGCCGCTCTATTTAACATACCCTCATCTTCTTCATACTCAGACGCGAATACTGAGCTTGGCAATGCCAATTTTGGAGCGGTTGTTGTGCGACCTTCTTCAAGTCTTTTACGTACTTGGTTGGGGTTTTCAACATACTCCCAAACAACTTCCTGCTCTGGTTTCTTCAAATGTTGTAAATAATCATAATCATCGTCAAAGAATATACCAAACTTCTTTTGTTCTTCGTAACGTTTAGCCGTATTAACTGAATCTGTGTTTGATATGCTTTGTGGCAAAGCTTCAACCAGTACATGTTGGGGTGCGGTGTCATCGGTCACTAAAGGATCATGTTGACTTCTATGTACTAAATGAAACGTCACAGCATTTTTGCGGTCGATGAAAACTTTTTTGCCCTTTCCCTGAAAATTATTAATAGCTTAATGGCATTTAAAATAAAAATTGTGGAATTCTTACCATTTTCTAGTACGTTTTTACTTTCCAGTGCAAAAAAATTAATTTTATTACGAATTAGAAGCGAAACACATGTGCACAGTGAAAATCGTGGAGTGAAAGAAACAGAAAAAACAAACGTTCCCATTGTGACCCATCAGCTGGAACAATAAAACAAATAAAGCATTGTAAAGCAAGGCCTACACTAATCAACTTGGCATTCAGCTTCGAATTTATTTTCTTGTTTGTACGAAGAGATACCAATATAGCGGCGATAACACATATGGAAACCGATGTAGTAATATTTACTATTAACGAACTAATGGGAGAAACAAATGAGAAAACCAATAAAAGAAATTGTATATAATTATTATATAATACAAATTGTAAAAAGAATTATTCAACTCTAAGAACGTACTTTTTAAAGCAAAGGTTCTAAAAACCTTTTAATTGTAAAACGATACCTGCAAAATTGATAAATACAGTTAAGCTTAACAGTTTAAGCTAAATAGGCTAAGCGTTTAATTTGCTAAAACCAATATGATTTTATATCTGGGTGCTCCACGGTATTCAATCAGCTAATTTTAGGCGAATATTGTATTTTTGTATATTGCTTTTTCTATTGAATCCCTAAAGTACAAAGTCTAACGATTCAAAATTTGCCATGCATAAAATTTTAGACGTGAAACTTTAGTGCCTACGCTTTCATTCCGTAAACTGTTACTGTAAACGATTTTTCGTCTGATACTTCTGTTGTCAGTTTGAGCGTTCCTTTCGGACCACTCCTCTTAGTTTTGCTTATAAACGACATTATGAAATTAATATTCCCTTCTATTTGTTCTCATGGGGGCCACCGTAGCCGAACGCTGCGCGATTACTTTTAGGCAAGGCTGGGGCTCAAAGTTCACTGTAGGCATGAAATATTAAAATATAGAAAAGGATTTTTTTATTAGCGTTCACCCCTCGACAGGCAATGCCAAACCTTCGAGTGTATTTCTATCATGGAAGAGCTTCTCATAAAAAAGTATCTGGTTGCAGAAGCGGCATAAAACTGTAGGCCCCACACCACATCTAACAAAGGAGTAGGAGCTACCATTACGTTCTGGATACTGTAGCAGGTTTAACTCCTACATATCCAGAATCGACCCCGACATACCAAACACATGTCCGGCATGTGAAGGTACACTAACCACCTCTTCACATGCCCCCTCAAACCGACTCATCTAACCCCCCTCTCCCTCTGGACCCAACCTGTCGAAACAGCATGTTTCCTGGGCCTACCCCTAGATGAGCTAGACGAAGACGACCGATGATATGCCTACACAGACAGGGCTACCTATGCTGTTACAACAACAACAACAAGGAGTAGGAGCTAATTATAATTTTATTTTAAAATTTTTCATCCTCTGATTGTTAGCGCATGTAAAAACAAAAATTGCGTTGCACAACTATTTGCTTGCGTTGGTATTATGCATTACGTAGTGTTGATTATTCTGAATGGTACTAGAGAAAGAAGAATAAAGTTTATAATTCTTGGGAAAGTTAATTTTACGAAATAATAATGCAAAGTTCGGTTTAAAATGGAAGGAAAAGAAAGTAATACATCCGCTCCCATGGAAGGGCCGGCGTTGAGAGAAGGGGGTGAATATTTAGTTCTTTATGGTATCTATTTTTATTCATATTAATTATTGGTTTTAATGTTTCCGCTCAGAAAATTTGCAAGAGCTTGTCGAAACTCTGCGGGAGGAGCAAAGAAAAATGCAAAAGGAATTTAATGCACAACGGGCGAAAATGAAAGATCTCTACTTACAGAAGGAGACGGAGCTGACAAAATGTCAAGCTGATCGTAAGAGCTTGCAACGCGAATTAGACGAGCTGAAGAGTCAATTTGTGGTGGCCGATTTGAAGTCTGAAAATGAGTTGCATTTGAAAGAGATGAAAGCGCAAGAGGAAATTTCTTCATTGCAGCAATTAGTACAAGGTTAGTTTATGTGAAAGAGTCAGGTATACCCAATAAGAAGTTAACGCAATATTGTTCCATGTTTAGATACAATTGAAGAGTCTACAATTTTAAAGGCTGAGTTAGAACGGTTAAAGGAAGAAAGCAATCGGCTTTGGCAGGAAAATCGGGAATTACGGGATAATGTACAGCAACAGCAAACGGAACCCTCTGGGTTGGCGCCGCAGCAAATGTTAAGTCACGTGAAAAAGACTTTGCGGAAATTCGGTGGCGAATCTGCTGGAAATGTGCTGTCTAATAGTTTCACCCAGCAAGATAGCTTTGATGATAACAAACTCAGAACTAGTAAAAGAGACTATGTAAGTACATAAAGCCCGTCATTTTGAATGAAGACAAAATAATAATACTTTTTCTTAAATTAAGGCACAAGAGGATGCTGAAGTTTTACGCTCAATTGTTGTGCAATTGCAAGAAGAAATGGCTGTATTGAAAGAGAAAATTCGCGAAGCAGATGAAGAATTACGAAATTCTAATGCAGCTGCAAATGTCATGCCGAAAGAAGATGAAACGCCGAAGGACGATACATCTATTAATAAATCAACTTCCATAGATATCAATGCTATTACCTGTGATGCTTGCTTACAATATGAAAAAAAATACAAGAACTACATGCAAAGAGCACTGAGGATCAAGCTACTATTAGTGCAATGCAAAAAGCTGTTTCAATGTCGCGAGAAGATTTACAAAAGGAAGCGGCATTGCGTAAAGACTTGGAAGATCAATGGCAAGAGAGACGTGAAGCTCACAAAACAGAAGTACAAAAACTGCGCGAGCAAGTGAAATCGAACGAAGAGCAATTACTGGAATTGCAACAAAAATTTCTCGATACCAAGGAAGAGGTAATGAGACAGTTACAGCGCGTCACAGACGATCGTGAAATCGTCAACAAGCAATTGGAAACCTTGCAGGCAGATAATGACTTTCTTTCGGGTCGTTACTTGGCCTCGTCGGAGGAAATTGAAAGTCAAGTAATTAATTTGCCCAACACCGTTGAGGAGTTACAGGAATTGATATTGCAACAACAAAACGATCTCATACAAGCGCGCGTGAGCAGCGAGTTTGAGCGTAAAAAATGCGTTACTTCCCTGGATGAGATACAAATTTTGCGTGATCAGTTGGAAAAAAGCAATAATGAGCGACTGTCTTTCAAGAAAAAGATGCAAGTAGACAACAAATCGTGGGAGTAAGTGAAAATAAAACTAGGTAGAACAAGCATTAACGGTTATTTATAGCTAGAAATTATTTGCTATAATGAATTGTAAAAAATACATATATGTATGTACATACTATAAAATCAAGTATTTGTGTATAAAGTATTAAGTACGCTCAGAATTTTATTTTTTTATATTTTTTTATTAAATGTATTTTTTCAATTAAATATATTTTTTTTTATTAAATACATTTTTTTATTAAATACATATATATTTTTTTAATTAAATTTATTTTTTATTAAATGTTTTTTAATAAATATATGCTTTTTATTAAATAATTTTTTTTATTAAATATATTTTTTATTAAATATATTTTTTATTAATATTTGCCCCTTGAATTTTGTTTAATTTTTACAAAATTCTCGCATATTTCTTTCAGAGATCGCTTGACCGAACATTTGCTGACTATTCAAACGTATGAAACAGCAAAGGCGACACTAGAAAGAAAAGAAGCTGAGTTGAATAGACAGTTATCCAAATTTCGCGTTGAAACCATCGAATTGCAGGACACCGTTGTAAGAATAAATTTGTAGCGTTGTAGTGATTGTTTTATTATTTGATAATAATGTTGATATTTTGATGTGAATTTCGCAGGAAAAGTTAACCAAAGCGAATGCAGATTATAAGACAAAAGTCAAAATTTTGCAAGAAGAATTAGCCACAAGTGAGCACGTGCAGAAGGATTTTGTAAGACTGTCCCAAAACTTACAGGTGCGGTATGCTTTTCTGCTTGATTTCTGATGACTCATTTTCACGTTTATTGGGTTATTCAATTTAAATTTATAGTAAATCACAAAGGAAAAATTGTTTTACAATGTTAATATATTGTGGTACATTTTAATCTCTTTCCCACATCTTCGTGTCATGCCCTACAAAAGAGGCAGGGATAGGGTACCATGGTGCCAGAATTCCTTCCCACATATCAAACTTTTTAAAAATATTACTTGGCATTTTTATTTTGGCAACATTCTATAACTTTTTTTATGGATTGAGGTGGAGACTCTGCGCAGTCCACTCCATAATTTTTTCTCCTCGGGGTATTCTTCGGAACATCTTCCACATACAAAGAGCCCTATTTAGGTTTGGAGTATCTCCAAATACTGAAATCGGTATATTTTACCGTAAAAATATACAAATTCACAATTTTTCAATTTAAACGAAGCTTATGAAAAAAAATTAAATATAATATTAGTTTAAAAATTAGAATTAGCGCGATGCATGCCCAAACATTTAAAAAAAATTGTGATTAAAGAGTTTGTGAATTTTGTACAAAGCTAAAGCTTGGAACTTTGATTAATAAAATGTTTATAAAAAATTAACGATAAAAATTTTGCATGAAAAATATTACGATTATTATAAAAAGATAAAGTGACATAGTTATGCTAATACAAACGTATATAAAGGGTCCTTCAAATGACGCGCGTAGATTTTGTTTAAAAAAAATATGTAAAATTTAGATTCTTTCAGTTTTCATTATTTTTATTCAAAACACCGGTCTTAACAATTATATGTGAAAAATGGCATAATTTAAATGTCCACCACGTTTACAGGTAAAATCCGTTTAGTCTGCCCGCCCGTTTTTTACGCTCGGCAGAATCAGTTTCTTGATAAAATTTTCTATAATTGGATCAGCCGAATGGTAGTCATGCATAAGCCCATTCGATTACGACGCATCAGTAAAAATTGCCCATGAGCTATGCTTTTGTAGCTGCTTTGGTAAACGGTTCACTAGACATGGCTAGTTTACTGGAGCGGCAGCCCTTGGTCGGGAAAAACCCAAGTCATTCCGGTAACGTAGAACCGGCTGCCATGGGAATGTTAGTTGTAGCTGCTTTCGATGCTTTCAGTGTTCGAATTCTCAATTAGGGTCTCATAACATTGGTGTTCTTTAATATTCTCATATACATACGTACAATTTTTTTATATTTAATTGCATTTTATCAATTTAATTAATGGCTCACATTTCTCTAGATGTCATTGGAAAAACTACGCAAATCTGATACCGAAGTGCGCTGGCAAGAGGACGAAGATGTAGACAATTGTCCCACATGCAACACCTGCTTCACAGTAACAGTACGCAAAATTCATTGCCGCCATTGCGGACACATCTACTGTGACAAATGTCTGACGAAGACCGTGCCGTCAGGCCCACGCAAAAAAATTGTACGTGTCTGTGATATTTGCCATACACTGCTAAAACCAAACACAGCGCCCTACTTCAGTCAGGAGCCGCTACCCACTAACTAGGCAACAACATTCTAATTCGCTTATATTTACTTTTAAGTACTTGATACTGAATTGCAAATTATTTAGATAGTCTGACAATTTAATGTCTCAAAAATGTATCGTCGTTTTTGCGTTTATTATTACTTAGAGAAAAGATAATTTAAAATACAAGAATCGAAATAGTTTTTGTTTCACGTTGGTAAATATTGTTTGTTAAAAATTTGTAAAAATTGTTCAATGAATCATGTTTTAAAATTAATCTGTGTGCGTAAATCGTATGGTAAATACATATATTATATAAAAAAACCAAAAAAGGAAGCAGTCATATCCTGTAGCAGGCCATTCATTGAAAGAGAAACAGCTTGGTTTTATTTTTGCTTTATGAAAAGAAAATTCTAGCATTGCTAATAAACTATTGCCAACATTATACATATATATATATTTTATTAAAAGCAAAACAAAATTATAAGCATAATTAGCATAAAGAGCATGTTGAAATAAAACTTAAAATATGTTTAAACTCTACATATATAAATTAATGCATGTCGCTGGAATGCAGCACATATCGTACTGCAAATGTAAACATGTAAGTGTATGTGTAAGTAACGCAGCAAGTCATGGTCCTAGATGCAATCTCGTTTGTCCGTGCAATTACATTTCTGCAAATAGATTTAAACAAAATTAAATGACGTCATACAAATCCATCTAACTTGAAAGTGCTTTGCGACCCACCTTACCACAGTGATTGGCCCAGCAATGTGCCAAACAGCGAGATCGCCAACGCAACAGTTAAACTAAAAATTGTACTAAGCGATACTGTAAAATAAAATGGTTATGGTTGCGATAATCAAGCGGTGTTTAATACAAAATACTTGTATACAGTTTTAACTGAAAATAAGGAGTTTACATAAAACAAGAAACATTTGGAAAGCAATGGGTGCGAATGCATAATTAATGGAATATTTACAAGCGTTGCACAAATCGTCTGAAAATAACAAAATAGTTGGTCATAAAAATTAAAAATAATTGGAAACCACATTGAGAGAAAAGAGCGGTCTGAAATTTCCGGAAAATCGATGTTGTACATCTATTTATTTTTTAGGTTTTCAAAAATATAGCCTTTCGTAAACACATCGTTAAATTTTAGTTGTTGTTGTTGCAGCGGTAAATTTGCCTTGTGAGTGTAGTGTAAATCACCGGTCGTCTTCGTTTAGCTCATCTAACAGTAGGTCCAGGAAACTTGCTGTTTCGACAGGTTGGGCCCAGAGGGAGAGGGGTGTTAGATGAGTGGGTTTGATGGGGAATGTGAAAGGTGGTTAGTGTCGTGCGGGGTGCCTTCACATGCCGGACATATGTTTAGTATGTCGGGGTCAATTCTGGATAGGCAGGAGTTTAAACAGCTACAGTATCCAGAACGTAATTGTGCCAAGGTTACGCGGGACTCTCAGAGAAGTTGGAGCTCTTTGTCTGCAATGGGTGGTGGTTGGACTTCGATGACGGCATTCACTGGTCGGGAGCTTAAGAAGGTGGCAAGAGTCTTCCGATGAATGTCGTTAATTTTCTGTCTGTACTCTGTCCGATCCAGTAATTGTCGGTCTGTTTTGTCATGGATCGCGTCCGCGATTTACTGGATCTCGACCTGACGTACCTGGGAGGCGGCTCAGGCTCAAGCAGATGTCTGGGACCTGCGGTAATACCCTAACAGGAACTGCTTGCCGAGCAGTATTTAAAATGTTTTAAATAAATTGGTATACGAGAGCCGTTTGAAAAGTCCGGGCAAAAAGAAAAACTACTTAATTGTTTGGGGTAAACCTTTTATTTTATTTTTTTGACTTAGTCTCATTCAGGTTTTATACACTTCGTCCAACGCTCTTCTAGTACAATAGGATTTGTCTAAGTCTGAAAAATGGCCACTTGTTTCTGCAATCACATCCTCGTTTGAATAAAATCGTTTTACCGCCAGCCATTTCTTCAAATTGGTGAAGAAATAGTAGTCCGGGGAATCCGAGGGAGCCAAGACTGGAGAAGAGGGTGGATGTGAAACGAGTTGGAACCCCATTTCCAATAAAGGGTTAGGGGTAGTCAGAATTTTCGAAAAATTGAATTTTGTTTTTTGCATTTTCTTAAAAATATTGTATGAAAATTTGTAGTGAATCCGACAAATACTTTTCGAGTTATTCAACAATTAACAAAGGGCGCTCGGGCGCTCCGGAGCGTTCGAGAGCAAGTAGCAAAACTTTAAATGCGTTTTTCTCAAAACTATGTTTTTTCAACTGGTCGCTGTAACTTAAAAACCGCTTGGTAGATTTCAATAAAATTTATACATACTGCTTTTGAAAAACATAAAAAACTCGTGCCTGTTCGAAGGATTTTTTTTTCAAAATTTTCGATTTTTTTTTAACAATTAATTGTCGGTTTTTTTCTCGAAAAGGCCGCCATATTGTTAATTTTGGTAGAAGATTATCTATTAATAAAACTAATTTCTCTTGTCCAATTGATTTTAAATGAATCTCAAAGGATTGTGATGGAAGTCACCGCAAGGGACTTCTGGAGAAACGGGCTCCACAGACACAGCGATAATTTTCATAATTATTACTTTTTTTTTGAAATTTCTACTAAAGTCAAGTCGAAACGTGATGTATTAATGCTACGTTTTTATTTTTGTAAAATAAATCAATTAACTGGGCCCTTAAGCCCTTAATTTTTGCGACCACAACTGCTGAGCAGTGAGCTGGTGCGTTTGATCACCACACGAAAGTTTTTCGTTTATTTTTTGAAAATCACTCGACTTCCTCGATTCAAACGAATGTCAAACACAAAGAAATATGCTTATATGGCTGAAACTTGATTCGCGTTCTTATACGCGTCGGTAGTGCCATCTTGTTGTTGTACCAGCATAAGTATATCCCATACATGTACAGGGAATGCTGCTGGAGTGACAGTCCGAGGCCAGATATAAATCCGTGTCGTTCCGGTAAAGTAGAACGACTGTCGTGGGAAAGTCCGTGCCATTTGTCTGGCTTTACACGGACTTTTCAAATGACCTTCGTATGTAAGTTATTTTTAAGCTTTATTATTTTTCTTTTCGAGACAGAGATGGTGAGGCAAGGGATTAAAATTTTTGTAATTCTGTAAAATCTCCCACTAAGCCCTTCGCGGTCTCTGACTTTGCACGGATTTTTCAAACGACCCTCGTATATGGTTTACCTCGAACTAACTTATTTTATACACGTCGGAAGGAAAAGAAAAGCAGAATCGTTTTAAATTTTAAAGTTATTCAATAAAACAGTGGCTATGATTTAAACAACAGTGAGCCATGGCAGTCGGTTCTACGTTATCGGAATGACCCGGATTTGAGATCGGCCAAAAAATCGGCTTTTATTTTTATCAGTATTCTCCAAAACTGTATGGGAGTGTCTCACGCTGTTACAACAACAACAAAAACAATAATTTAAACATACTCATCCAACACCCCTTTCATAATTTGGCATTTCTTTAAATTTTTCGCATGAACGTCTCACAAAACTATCCATAAAACTACAAGCAGTAGCTTTCTGCAAAAAAAAAAAATTAATACAAATAATTTAATTTTTTATTTTTTAAAAGCTTAAATAACAATAGAATTGCTAAATAAACAAAAAGATAACGCAGTGCTAGCAACGGAGGCTTTCAGCCTAATACAAATTAACAAAGTATTAATGAACTGAATATTTTTATTGTTTTCTTGTTCACTCCTGGTTGGTTTCGTTAATCTATTTTGATTACTGACAGGGTAGGGTGATTACTGACAGGGTACTTGAGTAAAATATAGTGCGAACACTGGTTTCGAATTTTTAGCGATTTACTTAAAATAAAAATTTGTTTTTAGCAGCTTCAATACTTATTAAAATCTTTACCTGCGTCTACTGAGTGATAGTTGTGGCTTAATATTTGTTTAACTAATACTAATGAACAAAAAATTGAAAAATTGAAAATTGAAAAAAAAAATGTAATTTAATCAACTTTTTCACAATCTTCATCCTAATTTTGAAAATGTTTCTTTTTTTATTAAGCGATTACATACGTCCATAATTTTCAAAAAATTGATTTTTTTACAGATTATTATTCTTTATAGTTTGAGGCGTATTTCTGTGCAAGTCGATTGTAAAATTTCCCCATATATAGAAAGTTGTGGTAGAAAGTGTAACTGCCCGACGAGAGTTTGATGCGCACAGGTAGCTGTCCTTCGTTTGAGGCAGCGAAAATGCGTGACAGGTAGGTAGGTAGGTAGAATGGCTGTTGCAAGGACACACTTAGACCTTTCGCAGGCCCATTGTTATACCACTGGAGCTTATCATTACCCCACCATCCGGTAGCTGTAATAAACGAGCAAGTTTCGTTAGTTTTAGATGCGCTATGTCCCCTACATCAGCTAAAAATGCCGTATCAAGAGTGCACAGCCTCCTCATAGCTAAGCTTTCACACTCACATAAAAGGTGTCTGACTGTTTCCACTTCTTCTGTATTAAGACAGCTTCTACAGAAATCGAAGTACGGGAGTCCTAACCTTCTAGCGTGGCTGCCTATTAAACAATGAGTGTGTGTTTTCTCTATAGTCTGTAAGCCGGATGTTTGATATTTTTATTCAAAAATTTTATAAACATAATATACCTGCACGATGGAGAGAATAATGAGATGGCGCCTATCGTAGTTCCGTTACTTTGCTCTCAGCGAATTTGACAATGAGTGACGTGATTTTAGCACCAATATGGCCAGATTAATATTTTCGTAACTTGATTTAGAATGTTTTTGTTATTTAGTCTCCGAGTTTTATTTATTTCTTCATGAAATTTTTGTAATATGTTCTAATTAAAATGTAATGTTTATAATTTTGTAAAATATACATTTTTTTTAAATTAGTTAACGAAACCATTGATCTTTTACGGAAAAGTTCCCGGACCATCTTATCTCTTGAAGAGGTGATCACAATTGGCCACCGAGATTTTGTGATTTAACACCTTGTGACTTTTTTCTTTGACCACGCGAAAGAGAAGATCTACGCCAACAGCCCAGGGTCGATTCAAGACCTTAAAGATGACATTCGTGAGGCTATCGAGGACATAGGGCAGCCACTTTGCAATTCGGTTATGGAAAATTTCATGAAAAGAATATTGTCCTGTAAGCGTGGCCGTGGTGGTCATTTGCCTGATGTTATTTTCCACTATTAACGGCATACCATCCTCTTTATAATGAAATAAATATCCGATTATTTATAATAAAAAATACCATTTTTCTTTGAATATCAAAATAACACCTCTGTTTGGAAAGCCCTATACAAAACAAAAATTGATATTGTTGAATAATGGAATATTTTGACCTTTGGAGGGCGTCCATTGCATGTCTGTTTGCATACTGCAGCTGTCTAGTTCACAAGTGTCAAATATGATTGACGTACGACGCCATATGCAAATTTACAAATCTTCCAGTAGGGTGAATAACTTTGCAATTTTAAAACTATGTCAAATTCGTGGTAATAACGGAAAAATTGTCTGCATACTAAGAGCCAGTTCAGCAGCCCGTAGAATGGGTGTAGCTCACAATGACTTATGCAGGAGTTGTGAAGATGAAGAAGAAATTGAGTCGGTACGACACCTCCTCGGTGAATGCCCTGCACTTCAAAGAAACCGTGGCAAATATTGTGGCGATTTTTTCTTTGAAAGCCTGGGAAATTTGCAAAATGTCTCACTGGAGGGGCTAATTACTTTCTTAAAAAGATCTAAGTGGCTTAAGTAACTTAGTTAGTGGCTTAAGTAACTTAGTTATATATATATATATATATATATATATATTTCAAACCCACTCCGAACGGCAGATATTTTTATGAGGAGCTTTTTCATGGCAGAAATACAATCGGAGGTTTGCCACTGCCTGCCGAGGCGCGACCGCTATTAGAAAAATGTTTTTCTTAATTTTGGTGTTTCACCGACATTCGAACCAACGTTCTCTCTGTGAATTCCGAATGATAGTCACGCACCAACCCATTCGGCTACGGCGGCCGACGGCGGTAACTTAGTTAGGGAAAGGAAAACAAATGCAGGTGTCACAATGGGCCTTAGGGCCACCGAGTGTCTTGTCTTAGACAAACAACCTGGCTAACCTAACCTAACCTAAGGTTCAATTTTCAGTGTTATTTTAGCGGTGGTGAGTATTTTAAACTGAGTTTAAGACTGCAAAATTAGGTATTTAAGCTCAGTTTTACAGGTAGTTTTAATATATCTAAGCTGGTGTATATACCTCCAAGCAAAGGATAAAAAAAAATTTCAAAATAAAAAAAAACAATTTTTATTTTTTATTTAGTATTTTGTGATACTCACCTCGTTTGCTTTTTGACAAACTTTTTACTTTTGAGTTTAAAGAAAAAAAATCTCTAAGAGCCTTATCTAATAATTATTTTATAGTAGAAAATGTAGAGACTTTTAGCTTTTTAATCTTAAAATTTTTTCACAATACACAATTAATTTGTCTCACATATCTTTAATTTGTTAAATTAAGTGGCATGTGTGCATGTATGGAGTTTGAGGTTATGTTCATTGTTGTATATAATTAAATGAAATCAGAATATGAGTATGAATCCTTAAGCTTTTTCGAGCTCTTGGGCATATTTTCTAGTATTTAGTTTTGTGCTTTGTGGGAATGCGTAATTTCGTGGAAACATTTGTGTTATGAATATTTACATGTTATTATATACACACTCACATTTAAAAAATATATAATGTAATAGATATATATGTACATAGGTATGTATGTATGCTGCTTTTTACATATTTACATTCATGTGCGTCCCTCAACTTATTAATGAAACAATTTTGAAATTTTATTTAATATATTTTTTAATGAATTGTTTTTTTTTCAAATTTATTTATTATACATAAACAATGTATTCTTAGATGAATATTTTATAATTAAATAGCATATTTTTGAACAATATGCTGTGAGACGATAACAACGACAAAGGACAAATGAACTGTTATGAGTCGAATTTTTTGATATTTTAAGTGTAGTTTTTTTGTTTTTTATTGCTTCAAAGCGCATCGTCACCTGTTTGTGTCGCACTATTTGAAAGTGACAGCTCTCCCCCATATTTCGCCAGGAACTCTATAATAACACCATTGCTCCAACCAAAGCCTTTTTGCACCTCATATTCACCACCGCCACCATGACCGCCGAAACGTGTTGCATCATACTGTGTATGAGAATGCAAAGAAACAAATAAAAAAATAAAGAAATGTAAAAAAAAAATAATAATGCAGAATTGTTTGTAGTCAGCACTTTTGTCCCTTACAAACCTTTTCAAACATTGTCTGTGTTTGTTTGTAGGCCTCGAAATTTGATTTCACCCATCGCTGGGCCCATTTTTCTGAGAGATTCTTTGATTCAGCGGTGCCCAAATTCTCCAAGCCCTTAACGAGCAGGTACTGCATTGGTGGCCAAACATTTGGAAAGTCCCATTGTTCGCCTGAATTTTCGAGTGTATTCGGTACGCCGCCAGGATAACTGTCCAATTTCAATTTCTCAATGTACTTCAGAACAGATGCCGAAATTTGTTGTGAATTCGAGGCATTGAATGCACCTGTCCAGAGTGGTGCCAAATTGGTGGGCACAAAGTAATTGCGTGGTTTCTGGTTAATCAAATCATAGTCCAACCAAACACCAGCTTCTTCGTTCCAGTGAACAGCTTGGATAGCCTAGAAAATAAAAATGAAAAAAATAACAAAAATACAAATGATCAGCAAGTGAGCTAAACATGCATAAGTGTGTATATGTATATGTAGATAGGGTGGTCCAAATATAAGTTTCATTCTAGTAAAGAGCTTGGATAGCCTGGAAGACAACAAAAAATAGAAATAAAAAGTGGATTAGCTAAATACTGAACCAAGTGAGCTTAAAAGGCATAGACAGGGTAGGCCAAATATGGGTTTCCATGAATAATTATTTTGAAGGAGCGTTTCTGGTGCAAAATGCGTATTTTTAGCGAGCAGCTATGATAGCCTTGAAGACAACAAAAAATAGAAATAAGAAGTGGATCTGCTAATTAAAAGGCATATCGTATACAGGGTGGTCCAAATATAAGTTTCATTCTAGTGAAATACTTGGATAGCCTTGAAGATAACACAAAAAAAGTGGATTAGCTGAATGCTGAACCGAGTGAGCTTAAAAGTCATATACAGGGTGGTTCAAGTATAGGTATCTTTATGAATAAATTATTTTGAAGGCGCATTTCTGCTTGAAATTTAGACTCAATCAATGTCATATCCTCTGCGGTACTAAATACAAGGTGGCGCAAAATTAATCACCCCATCGGAAGATCTATAATTTTTGAATATGATAATTTTGCAATCCTACGTCAATTATATTTAACAATTGTTTCTAGACAGCTGCAAAATAAAGAACTCCATTAATATAAATCATTTTTTTATTTAGTAAAAAAGTTATTCAAAAACAGAATGGAATCAGCCATATTGAGGAGCCTAAAATTGACTTCAAAAAATATCACGAGCCATTTGGAATATTGATGTACCCTTAACACTTACTGGAGTAGATAGGAATTCGTAGTACTAGTGCCTATTCGGAAGTAGATTTAAAATTTTTCTAAAATACACCTCAGGTAACCCGAAGCACATTTGACGCTTTCAGAAACGCTATTGACAATTTTAACACTTTCTGATACAAAACTGACTATTCTAAAGTACATATAATTTATGCTGTCTGAAGTAACACACATATAACGGCTTTTTGTGAGATAATGCCAGAAAGTTAAAATATCTCGGACGAAATTATTTTTGAAAATTTGAAAAACTTGTATTTTAACGCCGTTTTTTATTGACAAATTGCATACTCGCAGTATGCGGATACTTTCTAGTTGAAATGAACTCGGCAAAGTATCGAAATGGGTTCGCGAGACAATTTTGGAGCGAAAGAAGTTTGTCCAACCTTTTTCTTTGCTCACTTCGTCTTAATAATACAATTTTAAATAATATAAAATATACACCTACGTTCTTACCTCAAAAATCTTTGCAGCCTTGATTTTATATTCAGCACTTTTTTCTGCATTGCCTGCCTTCTCGTGGAATTCCGAAATGATTTGCGCATTCCAATAGAGTAACGCATTCAGATCAACCGGTACAGTGGAGCGTGTCTTCAAATTTGTTAGATTACCATCGTTTGTGCCATTTTCGTTGATAAACCAACGAGAACTGAAATCCATGCCAGATTCTGCACCAGCCTTTAGCTCGGAGTAGTGTTGTTCCTTCTCTTCGTCGGTGGTGAAAGCTTGCGAAGTCTCGATATCTTCACGATAGGATTCTGGTCGTGGACCGGTGGAGTTATCACGATAAATGGCAACATCAAAGCCTTTCACTTGCACGGTATGGTTATTCATCCAATACTCAAATTCATGTTCCAAAACATCTAAAGAGTCCAAGGCCAAACTGTAATCTTTGGTGAATTCGACATAAGCCTTAACCATAGCAATCAATAGTGGCGGTTGTGAACGATGTGAATAGTATATGCGACCACCGTTGGGTATGAAACCAAATCTTAGTACAATGGACAAAAAGTTTTCGATCATGCCACGTGCTGTTTCGTACATCTCCGAATAGAGCAAACCGCGTATGATCCAATAAGAGTCCCAATAGTAGAATTCAATGAAGCGACCACCTGGCACGATAACGGGATTATCGACTGGTATTATGGAATAGTATTCCGGATTTTTGTGTACATCTTCAATCATTTTGCGGCCCAAATCCTTCCAAATTCTATTCAAATCGGAGCCCCATTGCTTGAGATCAGGATCGTTGATGGCATCTAAAAATTCCGGATGTTCCTTCCAATCGTTCGGTATCCATGCCTCGAATTCTTTACCGCGCTCTTCGAAATGTGTCTGTAAGTTCGAACGAAAGAGTAAAAGAGAAAAAGAGGAAGAGGTAATTGAAGAAAAATTAATTAGTCGAGTACGACAAAATGAGTAGCAGTGGAAACAGTTCTGAGCTCAACATACATCAACGAAATTACGTATATCCGTTTCGGTAGGCGTATTATTCTTGGCAAGCATAAATGCATCGAATTCCTCCAATGTTTTATTCGGCAGATTCTTCAGCTTCATATCGACAAAAGTTTTGGAGTCCTTGTAAAGATGTGCCATTTGTATAGTATGCAGCAGCGGTCCATGGCAATAGATTTGACTGGCGAGAAACAAAAACAAATACATTAACCATTTTAGCCAAGTATAAACGATCAACCAAAATTGTGTGAAATTCCTCTCAAAAACTATAATTGGTATGCAGCCAGGGTGTACACGAAGGGAAATTTGAATAAAAATGCATTTCCGTTTAGGCACGACGAATCGCAAAAATTTTAGCTCGAGTTCAATGATAAATTCAAAATTTGTGTATTACTTGATTGCTGCCAAGGCGCATTTATTAAAGGTGGTGGCACTAGACCAACAACAATGTTTTGTACGTTTGATTGCCACGACAAAGTATTGGAAAAGAAAGTAGAAAAAAACGAAAAATTAATTCGCCTTGTTTTATTCTGTGATGACAGCCACATAGACACAGCGAAAGAAAAAAAAACAAATCAGCTGATTTACCAATACCACCTCTAATACATAGATTCGCCTTGATTGAGTCAATGGTACATAGTTTCTAAGGCCATTGAATCTTCTATATGTAGTTATTTACATAAGTGGGTAGGATTGGAATGTAAGGGAATTGTAGATGGTCAAAAATCTTCCAAGCATTCAGACAGTATTGCCCATCGCACTTAAGATCTATTAAGAGGGTGGATAGGGTTAAAAAAAATAGAAGAGTCCGCGTTCGAAGAGGTGTAAGAGTCCTTTGAAACTGTTTATGGGGGTAAAAGGATTAGGTTAGGTGTAGGAGTCCTTAGAAACTCTTTGCGGGGGTAAAAGGATTAGGTTAGGTTAGGTTTGGTAGCCGCATCGCACATAGACACAGCGCTGCCATTTAGACCACGAAATGGGTCCGTTGTGAGCCGCAGGGGCTGGGCTACATTTCCCTTTCCATATTGAACCATCCTGAGCTTTTGACAAAGCGTAAAAGGTAGTTGATACCTAAAGTGTATAGATTATCTACATACATATATTCATTAAGAAGTAGAATCTTAAATATCGGTTCCTGCTTCTGGCCAAAACCGGGCATGTGCAAAAAGGGTGTGGACTTATTTCCACCTCCTTCTCATTCTTGCAGCTACGACAGAAATCATGCATGTAAACGCTTAATCTCCCTGCATGATTTCCTATGAGACAATATCCTGTGAGGGCCCCTACTAAGTTCTTAATTTGAAGACTACTCAATTTTATAATATTCTTGGACAGACGTAGATTTAGTCTTGGCCATGTTTTCCAAGCAATTTTCCAGGTGTTTACACTAATCCATTTTTGATTTACAGCACTAATTAGCGCGTCCTTAATAAGAAGCTTGCAAGTTGCAAGAGGTACCCCCATAAATTACTTATGTTTGGCATGCAGGTACCTTCTCTTGTAAGTTGGTCAGCCGTACAGTTCCCTGATATAACTCTGCGCCCTGGAACCTAGCATAAGATAATACGATATTGTTTGGCCATTTCATTAAGAGATTGGCGACAATGTAAGACCCTCCTTGATGTTATTTGGAATTCATCCAGGGCCCGTAGGGCATCTTGGCTGTCTGATAGAATGCAGATTAAGTATTAAATTAAACTGAAATCAATTGTGATTTCTAGTTGTATGGAGATTCAGAGCAGATTTGAGAAGTACTGGCCTGATCCGCATCGGTTGGAAGTCATGGGCGATAAAATTTCAGCTTCTTTCAAATCTTGGAATATTAAGAAAAGTGTGAAAATCGGTACGAAGTACCAAAAAAAAAATGCGCTTGGCAACTTCAACGCCGACGTGGGTAGGGAAGTCGGTTAGTAGTTAGATTACAGTGCCATTTAAGAAGAAGAAAATTAAGTGTCGTCTTATAGAGGAAATAAAGTATATTTTCCACTAAATTTTCAATTTTCTAATTAACCGTCACCTCTTGAAAGTTTTGCGTTAAAAGCGCATTATTTACTGAAGGCTTCCTGTCATCTAATCTAATTACATTCCATCGACAATGCGAGTGAGTGCTAATATTTGTATACTTATACATATGTGTGTTTGTGTGTATGTATGCACAGGTGTGCAAGTACACTACTAATTATTTAAGTAATTTAATGGCTCCTCCAACAGCTAACAACAAATAAAAAGCCATTTTTATGACATTTTTCCCCGTACATTCTTATCCAGAAAAACGTAACTCATTTTTATTGCAATTCTCATTTGCACTTCGCATACAATTCAATGCTCGTTAATTTAAAACTGTCGACGAGAACAACGAGAAATTATTTGCAATTTCTTTTGAATGTTCAATTTTGAAATATCACCTAGAAAAGCATTGGATTTCTGGATACTTACAAAATTGCGATAAACTAGAATGCGGGTGCCTCACAGCACGAAATTAAAATTTTGCTTTTGTGACGACTATTCACGTTCATTTTTACCTTTATTGGGAGTTTAAATTATATACAGAAGCAACGACTTTCGGCATTTCTATACTGGGGAATAGAATTGTTGAGGGAATAAAAATTGATACTCGTGGTCTTCCTACTAAACTATTGGGGTGGACTAGAAACCGAATTTTTTTTTTTTTTTTTTTTTTTTTTTATTGAAACGTTATAAAATTTGTATACATTTCATGGTATTACGCCTAGCATAAGCTAACAAGTAACATTATTCTATCCTTAACATTGAAATTTAAAAACAATTATAAATATTTTACAAACAATTATACAGCGTTGGCGACTAAATCTCGTGGCTTAGTTCTTCGAAGTCTTCTTGTGCAGACTGTTTTGGTAAGCTCTGCGGCCTCCTTTTTTCACCGACAGATCTTTGTGCAGGTCGTGATTTCGCACATACCAAGGTGCGTTGACCATGTCTCTGAGAATCTTGTTCTGCAGGCGTTGTACAGCTTCAATGTTTGATTTGGTGGTACATCCCCATAATTGAATGCCGTATGTCCATACCGGCTTAACTACTTGGTTGTATATTAATAATTTATTCTGTATTGACAATGTAGACTTTCTGCCAATTAACCATTTCATTTTCTTAATTTTTAAGTTGATTTCAGTTGCTTTAATTTTGACATGTTCTTTCCATTTGAGCTTTGCATCCAAAGTCATACCCAAGTATTTTGCTGTATTACTATATGGAACAGTAGCAGATGATATTTTCACTGGGTTATAGGCTATTTTCTTGTTTGTAAAGTCTACGTGAACAGACTTACTTTCGTTTAGTTTGATTCTCCAGTTTTCAGTCCATGCGACAACTTCGTCTATCGATGCCTGTAACTTTCTAGTTGATTCATTTGCGTTATTTCCATAGGCTAAGATACACGTGTCATCAGCAAAAGTGGCTATCTTACTTGTATTTGAAACAGGTAGATCTGCAGTATAGAGCAAATACAGTACTGGCCCAAGAATGCTGCCTTGTGGTACACCAGCTTCAATTTTTTTAATGTTTGAATATGCTTGTCTTTGTTTCACTCTAAAATATCTGTCTGTGAGATATGATTCCAATAGCAAAGTATATTGATATGGGAGCATCGCTCTGAGCTTATGGATTAGACCTTCGTGCCACACTTTATCAAACGCCTGTGCGATATCAAGGAATATTGCTGAACACACTTGATTGTTTTCTATGGCCTCTTCTATGATGTGTACTATACGATGTATCTGATCTATCGTTGAATGTTTTTCTCGAAATCCAAATTGGTGAGATGGTATTAATTGTTTATTAGAAATTATATCCTTTAATCGTTTGGAAAATAGTTTTTCAAATAGCTTTCCGATGGCTGGGAGTAATGCTATTGGGCGGTAAGAAGTGACTTCGTTGGGATTTTTCCCTGGCTTTGGGATCATTTTAATTTCAGAAATTTTCCAGTGCATTGGTATGTATTTAAATTCAATGCATGCATTCATTATTAACGTGAGTTTGATTAGCGCTTTGTAAGATAAGTTCTTTAGCACTTCGGCTGTGATTAAGTCAAATCCTGGACTTTTCTTTTGTTTTAGCTTGGAGATTTCATTTGCTACCTCATCAGTGGTAAAACTTGTAATTTCAACAGATTCTTGCACAGTATGGGGAAACAAAGTGTAATTTATCGTTTCAAATGGCTTAAAAATTTTTTGGAGGTGTAGTGCAAATAACTCAGCTTTTTCCGAATCGGTTTTTGCCCAAGGTTGGTTGCTATTTGGCTGTTTAATTGGGGGATTATGTTGAATTGGTCTTTTCATATGTGCCGTAGTCCGCCATAGAGAGTAATCAGAGGTTTTATCTGCAGATAGGTTTTGTAGCTTTATATTTAAAGTTCTGTTTTTATTTTCTTGAATAGCATATTTCACTGTTTTGGTGAGGTTGTTTAATTGTGTTTTAAGTGATGGAGACCTAATCGACTGCCACTTTTTTCTGATTTTTCTTTTTTCCTTTATGAGTTCAATTATATTCGAAGGATATCTTTGGCGATTAATTTTTTGGACTCTTACAGGTGTACTTAACCAAGCAGCTTTTTGTATCTGTGCTGACAGCTTTATTGTTTCCTTCTCAATTTCGTCAACATTATCGATTTCATTTGTCGTGTTTACATATGTGTCTAGTTTAGTCTTGAAGTATTGCCAATCTGTATATTTATTTGAAAGGAGCAGGTTACTTTCATTGATTTTTGGTTCACCATCAAGAATCATGAATATAGGTGAATGATCTGAATTAAGATCTAAACCATCCTCCAGAGTTATGATGTTGTATGGTAGTTGTTTGACTACGAAAAAATCAATCAAATCTGGAGTCTTATTAATGTCTGTTGGCCAGTATGTTGGATTGCCAGTTGAGAATATTTCACAACCACATTGTTGTGCCGCTTTCCACAGTTCGCGACCTTTAGTTGTCGTTAGGCGAGATCCCCAGTTAATGTGCTTTGCATTGAAATCGCCTCCCATAACGAATCTTCCTTTATGTTTATTTAAAAGTTGTGTGTATTCTGTAGACTTTATGTTATGTCTCGGCGGACTATATACTGCTGTTACCGACAGTTGGTAATTGCAAAACTTGATTCCAACTGTTGTCGCTTGAAACTCAGTGGAGCTGATCTTTTCTTCTTCGAAATGTTCAATCGAATTCTTAATAATAATTGCGCTACCTCCTCTTGCGTTGTTTAGAGGATGATTTGAGCAATACATTATAAATCCGTTGAATGTAGAGTACATTTGGGTGGTCAAATGAGTTTCAGATACTAAACAAATATCAATTCTTTTTTGATTAAGTACAAGCTCAAGTTCATTTTTGTGCTTTAAGATTCCATTCGCGTTCCATGCCATTATCTTTAAACTTTTTCTTATTGTGTTTTTAGACATTTATAATTTGCTCAAGTTTTTCAACGCGATTCAGTAGATCCTGGTTTAAGGTTAACTGCTTTTCAATTTTAAATAAAATTTGTGTCAATATATCTTTATCTGTCGTATTTTCCTTTTGGGCTGCTACGTCTGCATATGTTTGTTTACCCGGTATTAGTGTTGGTTTCTTAGTCGTTCTTGGTTCTACAGAGTGTTTTGGCATAGCTAATGCTTGACGTATTGCTGTTGGGGGTTTTTTGCCAGTTTCTTCTTTGTGTTTAACTCCGCTTTTGTTACGGAGCTTTTGCAACTCCTTGGCAACATGACATCCTCTGTAGCTTGCTGGGTGGTTTTGCCCGCAGTTGCAGCATTTTGGGGGTTCTTTGTCTGGTTTCTTGCATTCAAGAGTTGTATGATTACCAGCGCACTTAACACATTTTGGAGGCTTGCAACAATAGTTCTTGGTGTGCATAAAACCCTGGCAGGACTTGCATTGGGGAATTAAGCTAGATAATTTTAATGGCTCAATTTTTACGATTGTGTTGAGTATGTTTTTAATCTCATAGACCTTTTTTATGTCTTCATTTGGGTCAAAACAGAGGGTAAACATGTTTAAGGGCTC